>JAOPJM010064161.1:0-14572 GCA_027124095.1 Muusoctopus leioderma
ACACACACACATATATACATTTATATATATATATATATATATATATATATATATATACATATACGACGGGCTTCTACACTGTTTCCGTATGCCAAATTACACTCACAAGACATCATTAGTCAATCCGAAGTTATGGTAAAAGACATTTTCCCAAAATGCAACACAGAGGAATCGAACCTGGAACCACGTCGTTGCGAAGCGAACTTCTTAACTCCACAGCCATGTCTTCGCCTTGCCGAGTTCAAATTCCTCTGCAGGCCTTGAAAAGGTTATTGGAAATCAATCTAGTGTATTCCTTCCTTGAATCACTATATAAAGACCGGCTCTTCAAATGTTTCCCCAACGACGCAATAAGGTTAGGAAACTAACTAATTTTAACTAGACACAATAACAGTTTCTGCAAGGAATGTGAAATAGACGATTTAGTCGAACTCGGTATATTACTGGTACTTATTTATCAACTACGGGAATATGAAAGAGAAAGTTGGTGCCGGCGGGATTTAAATTCAGGGTGTAGAAGAACGAAACTGTAAACCTATGTGGGGTTTATTACGAAGTTCAACCGTTTCTATCAGTTCGCTGCCCTTCATGCAAATAATGCCGGTTTCTTTTTTACTCGGTCTGAAAGTCCTATATTTTAGATGCGCAAAAATGGTATATGGATGACGTTGCACCCATGCCTTTCCTAAGGATATGGCTCATAAATGCAGTGAAATGATTTTTAACTGCCTTGCGAACGCGACTTGGCTCATTTTCTACGGCACTCGCCACTTGCTTTCAGTTTATATCATCAGATAGAAGAGAAAAGTTATGTTTCTTTTCTGCTAGACTGTTTTTATCTAATCGTGTTTTATAAAAAAAACCAGTAACATTCTGCTGAACTACACAAGTTTTTGATCATGTTTACAGACATCAGTAACATTCTGCGGTGCCGTTATTCCCTTAATCTGCTTTTTATAGACACCATTAGTATTCTACATCACCGGAATTCTTAATCCGTTCATAGACACTAGTAACATGGACAAACTGGATATTTTTTAAGCAAGTATACTCATTCGTTATATGTATAACCAACATACTTTCTTTAAAAGAAAAATAATTTGTTGTTTTTTTTATCTATTTACCCAAAATGAAAAGTAATTAGAGCTTAGAGATTACACAGGTCCATACAATCTGATAAAATTGAATGAGGAAAAAATTTCGATTCACCAAACGTAAAATAAATTTTCTTCACATTAAAAAGATTAGCATAAAATAGAGGAAAATATTTTTTTGTTAACTTTTATATTTTATTCTGTTTTATTTTTAATGTTACCACAGCTAAGTTATTCTGAATTGTTTATCACTTTCCGGCAAAATGAGTGCTTCGTATATTTCTAATTCGTAATTTTGACCAAACAACGTTATTTTTATGAGATTTTATATAACCAAGTATTTGTTCATCGTAAGAGACTTACTTGGCTTGAAGTATTCACGCGGAATGGGCATAAATCAAGATGCACGTTTGTCTTCTGGCATTGAATGCTCAGATTAAACTAAACTGACAATCGAGAAGTAATTCTGTTAACTGTCTAAGAAATCACCAAAAGTCTCTTTCGTCGAACAATAAAAGCTCAGATTTTAACTTAACTCACACAACACTGCTGGCAATTTTTCATTTTCATTCCGATATATTACTGGCTAAAATCACGTTCTTTGACTTTTCAGTAATACAGAGAAAGCAAATACCGTTATTCGGGTTGATAGTGAACCGAACAGCTAGTTTAAAGGTCTGCAGTTCGTATCCTATCAGCAGCACTGCTTGGTGTCCATGGCCATGACACTTAATTCACAAATACCCCAGTCCACCGAGTTGTAAAAAAGATACTGCATAGTATAATCAACTCACTACAACAATCAGTGAAAAACTGAGTGCTAAGTTCAATTTCTTCTGAGAATTTACAATTGTGCCACCCAGATGATATATCAGGACAAAGTTTTGCAAGGAAAAAACATGCGCCTTTTTTATAATATCATTAATATATGTGGGTAACAGGGAAAAGGCCAGTACACACATTCTTCTGATATCACCTATGTCAATGGTTAATGTACATAACATCGTTTCTGTAGCTAAGACACTTAACTCTCAAATGGCCCAGCTCACCAAGCTATAGATAGGTATTTCGGAGTAGGAGTAACTCATAACTATAAGCAGTGGTAGCACTGTAAAACTCACGAATGTTTCGTTAGCTTGCGGTACTAAGTTCAGTTTCTCCTTGTTAAATAGGAGGGGTAGCTCGAAGAAGGATCGTTTCTCCAAAATGATACGGCATGAAGAAAAAGTATTCAATGGTGCCCCTGCTATCCAATGAATTACGGTATTTACCATTACCTAAAAAGTACGAGTGTTGTAGAGTAATAGTAAGCTCTCGACTAGCCGAGTATGCGGCACAGTTTCAATTCCCGATCGTAATATTTCACTTTATTTCCTATTCGTGTGTGCCACTGGAGAGGAGTGAGTTCCATCAGGCTTATTTGCTCTTGATATACTAGAGGAAAATTAAGTTTTTGGTATTGGCCCACCAGGTTTTGCAGAACATTTCACTTCAGTGTCTCGAAATATTGATTCCAAACTCTGTCGTATTTGGTTTCTACAATATAGTCGCAAAAACAATAAATTAAAAATGAAATAGAACTAAGGTTAGTCGATTAAATCGCCCCCAGTATTTGACTGGTACTTTGTTTATCGACCCCGAAAGGATGAAAGGAAAAGTTAACCGCAGCGGATTTGAACTAAGAACGTAAAGAGCCGGAAGAAATACCGCAAGGTATTTACTCCCATGCTCTAGCAATTCTGCCAATAATAATAAATTGTTTCTAATATAGACACAAGGCCAGAAATGGTGGGGGGTGGCTGGAAGTGGTGGCGTGCTGAGGAAGAACGCAAACAACATAGCAGGGTTTTGAACCGAAAATGATCCACTGAGTATATAGTTAAAGATTCTGGTCAAGGTTCTAGGAAAGAAGTTTGCCTATGGCCTTAGTAGTGTCCGGAGCCGCACAAATCTTTGAGATTCTGGGAAAGTTTATTCATAACAAACTCCAACGCATACGTTACATCGGAGATCGGGTTGGGTTTAGATATCGTTTCGGTAGGGCTCCGATCAACTTAGATCAATCTAAAGTGTTCGATATGGTTGACCATATCTGGTCATTGTGCATTCCGGCCAGGGACTGTTGTTGGACCGTGAGTCAAGTTAACGTTCTTGGGGTCTAGTTCAGTCTAGACCTCCAGATAGAGAAGAACTGGGAATAAGTTATGAGTAGGGGTGGCTATTTTCACTCAGAAGGGTCGGGAGGAGGTGGCGAATGCCTACACTGTTTCAGTGATGTATTACCACTTTGCCGTCGTGTTTTGCGACACGGAGTAGTGACCAGATTGGAGCATCCGTTCTTTTGCTTCTTGTGGAAGGGACTGGTTCTGCTGGTCAGAGTGTCTATCTCCTACCAACAGCCGCTTTAGTCTGGGGAGGTCTCAGGATACCGTGGCTGTTGATGCGCATGTATGCAATAAGGTTGCGATAGCTCTAGAGATTCATGGCCGCAGCAAGTGTAGACGTCTTTTTGTTAGACACGTCTTTACGCAACTCGTCTCTTTAATTGAACTATAATCCTGAGTCAAGCACAGATCAAGGATGGGCATCTGATATCTGGAGTGTGCGCGGGTGCTCAGAACTCTAACAATTGGGTAATGTGGCCGATATAATATCAAAAACTTACATGTATTTAGCGGAGTTCACTTTGTTGCAAGCATTTGGGCCAGGTCTCTGGTCTTCCTCCCATCAGCCACAGAGGCCCTGAAAAGGGTCATGAGCGCTGGTATGAATGACGATCGCCTAGGGGTGCTATAAGTGGCGATAATGATGTACACAGAAATCTCTTCCGAAAGACTTTCAGGTCGAAGTTTTGGGATAATTTCCAAAAGTCCTTGGTCCGGCAATGTTCGAGATCAACTCGACAGACATTCAGTGCCGTCAGCCAAAGCTGAAGAGGCGGCTGCAAATCGGGAGGAAGGAGGGCCTGCAGCTGTGTGATGCATGAAAATATCTTTTGCTTTTCTGATGGCAATTTTGCAGGAGTTACGACAATGGGTGAAAGTCGCCCAGTTGATAGAGGTAGGGTGAGTTTCTCCGGGTGTTGTAGACCGTGTTCATCACCTGTACTACTGCGCGGTGAAGCTGTGTGTGAACTACTTGGGGGGAGTTGGAATTATGGACTTTGGTTGTGTGAGAGCTATGAAGGGATATATCTAAGAGGATTGTTTCGGTCACCTGCTTAGTTGTTTCGGATAGGTCAGGGATGAAGCACGCTTTCTGCCTGAGGTAGTTAACGTAAAACAGGCTGACTTCCAGGCTGTTAGCTAAATTGAAATGCCATCAGGTTCTGGCAGTACGTGGGTGTTTGGTGGATCGCCTTAATTAGGCAGTAGCCAGACCATCAGGTGCAGAGACAGTGGTAGTTTGGTAAAGGCTACATTTACGTTCGCTTACATTCTGAGTTCAACTCACGCGGAAGTCGATTTTACTTATCATCCTTCTCATGTCGATAAAATAAGTAATTGGAGTCGATTTATTCAACAAAAGCACTCGGCCACAATTTGGGGAGGGGGCGCAATTTTAGGGGGAGGGGACTGTGTGCCTATGTTAGAAATCGTTATAATTATACTTTCGGGCGGTGAGTGGTAGGATCGGTGCATCGGCTGTATTTGGTTAAGTCCATTTAGACTGTTTCCAATTCTAAAGAAATCAATTTACGGGTGGTGAATTGGTAGAATCGGTAGATCGGTGGACAAAATGCTTTGCAGTTATTTAGTTGCGTCCTTTTACGTTCTGAGTTCAAATAATATCGCCAATGTCGACTTTGCCATACATCCTTCCGGGATCGATAAAATAATTACCAGCGATGTATCCTTGTGCCTATGTAAGAAACCATTATTATCAGGGTAGTAGATTGGCAGAATCGTTAGGGCGTCGGATAAAATACCTTGCAGTATTTAATAACGGTCCTTTACATTCTGAGTTCAAATCCCACCGAGGTCGACTTTGCCTTTCATTCTTCCAGGGTCAATAAAGTACCAGTCAAGTACACGAATCGATTTAACGACTTACCCCTCCCCATAAATTTCAGGTTATGTGCCTATATAAGAAACAGTTATTGTTATTAATGGAGTTACCTGCGACAGTTGTGTCTTTTACGAGCTCGTGAATTTCTGAAAAAATATCGTTTTTGTTGCTTATTTTTTTTTGTTTTTTTTTGTCGTGTTTGTGTAGACAAGTTACATAGAGAGGCGAGAGTCTTTTCTTTTGTTTTCCTCCGTTTGGGGGAAAAGACATTACATTTTGAATGTTTTGCCGTCAGACTATTTTGTTTTTATATTTGTAAACATGGCATCCACTGAGGTGGTGGTAGGAGGAGGCTCTCACAAAAGAGGTAGCAACATTTACGTCTCCCAAAATATGATAAAAAGAAAATGACAGTTACACAGACAGACACATTTCCCAAAATAGACATTCGCACCTCGACACATACAAGTGGTGATAGCCAAAAATGTTAATAACAGCTTTGCTAACGTGGCTAGTCAGAAAGAAGCGATGGACATAGGTCGACTCCAGGAAAAAAAATAAGGGAGATGTATGTTACGAGGGACAGTACCTTCTTGTATAAGGAATACATCCAGGAACGGGTAATGGAGAAAGTAACACACCTCTGTCTTGCCCAAAATAGAAAGAGCTTTCATATGCCCACAAAGGAACAGTTGGAAGAAGCCCTGGCCGATCTGTTGAACGATGTCATTTCTATTAACCGGGATAGGTTATATGGAAGCGTGTGCCTGCTAAGACTAAGGATGAGGCGAGGTGATAGGTGGAGCTGGTGCTCCACACACCAGCCCACAAGTGGGTGCTGCAATATATACAAAGGTGGAATACAAGGATCACAGCCATGGACATTGATAAGGACGTTGATCCTTGGCTCGCTCTTACCTTTGCGGCATAGTTCGAGCAGGTGATGAACGTGGAGGTGATACGAAATAGCATGTTGTTGAGTGAGGTATGCATAGACATACAAGTCCTGATGACCCCTAAAGACAAGGCTTTTTCGGAGCTGTTCCACATTGTGTGGGCAGAAATGAAAGCAATTAGATTGGTGGTGTAGGGCAGAAAGCCCAGTTACCATACGTGTGGCAGTAAGATCCACTTGAGGGCTTTCCGCCGAGAGGAGTTGGAAAAGCAGAGGAAGAAATAATGCGGTGGACAGCAGCAGTGGCAGCAATAACAACAAACCCAAGAAACTGCTGTTTCTAGAGAACCACCGGCCGTAGCTCCGAGGGTAGCCGAAAAATTCACCGCATTCTTAGTTCCAAGAAGCCGAAGGGCCACATATCAGTAGTACCACTTCCCTCCCCAGCCTATATTTGCTACTAATCGTTTTCCGACAATGGGGAGAAAATTGAGGCCAGAGAGCAGTGGCAAACTGTCCTGGAATGCAAAAAGAGGGGAAAAGCACAAAAGAAAAGAAATGAGCCCAAACTAAAGGCGTGTAAGGCCAACGAAGATGAGTACATACACACGCACGCGTGCGCACGCACACACACATACACACACACACGGAACGAAGCACCAGCGAGATCCTGATAGATTCAATGATGGTCCTAAAGGAAGACGACGGGAACGGTGTGCTGGTTGTAGAGGAGGAAATAGAACCAGAATTCAAAAGATACTCAGATGGTAGACTATTGGAGAAAACCACGCCGATAGTCTTTCTTTCATAATCTGAAACTAGCCTGCCAAGAGGACGTGGGATACTTCTTGCCTCGTCCAACGCAGAAAATACTCACGGATACTTTTAGATGTACCAGGTTCATTACCAGGAGAGGAAAGCGGTCGGAGTCGTAGGATGCTCTGATCCAACCTAGGTGGCGGATTCTCACCCGTGTGTGGGAGGGTTGCCTTTGTTTTATTTGTGTTTTATTTGTATTTATATTTATATCCATATGTATTCATTTATATGTATTTTAACAAAACTTTTAATACGTCTCAGTATCAATATACTAACGTTATAAATATGTAACGTTTTTACCCCACCCCTCGTCTTTATATAACTGTGTGTGTATCCCCACGCGTCTGAGTTAAATCCAGCCGAGGTCGACTTTGCATTTCATCCTTCTGGGGTCTATAAAATAAAGTAACAGTCAAGTACTGGTGTCGATATAATCGACTGTTACCCTCCCACCAAATTTCTGGCTTTGTGCCTATGTTAGAAATTATTATTATTTTCTTTTTTCACTCAGCATTTCGTTGTTGTTCTGTCGGTATTGAATTGCTAGATACCAAACTGCATCCCGCAGCCTTAGGTACCTACCACTTGTCTTGTAGTTCTTGCTGTGCCAAACAAACAAGCTTTCTGTATGGTCAGGAAATTCACCTCGATATACAACATCTTCAACCAACCATTTAAACATTTTGCCACTGTTCCTAAGGCTCCCATTACTATTGGGATAATAACAACTTTATGGCACTTCCAAATTCTCTGAATTTCGTACTTTAGTTCCTGGAATTTTTCTATTTCCTCACGTTCTTTTATCTACTACCCTAGTATCAAACGGGCTGGCAACATCAATTAAACAATACACTCTTTCCTCTTCATTGAGTATAACAATATCTGGGTGTGAATGCTCCATTTGCCTATCCGTTTGGATCTTCGTATCCTATTGTTATTTTCAAGGGCATCTTCTGCTTTATGGTCATACTACTTCCCTGCATGCTCAAATCCTAACTTTTTACAAATTCGCTCATAAATGATTGTAGCAACTTTGTTATGTCTCCAGTTCTTATAACCCTTCAGGGCAAGTATCTTACATTTAGAGACTACACGCGCAACCATCTCTTCTCTTTCACCACAATTCTACATGCAGCCAAGATGTCTTCCTTATCTATATTCTTTCTGATGTATCTCGTTCTGATTGTTTGGTCCTGTGCAGCTAGGATTGACCATTGGAAGGACTTCTCATCTCTATACCCTTCAGTATTTTGAAAACACTTTCCGTGTAAGCTTTTCTGCTCATATCGTTGCTTTGAGGACTTCACTTTTCCATTCCTTCGACTAATATCTCCTCTCCTCGTAATTGCTATCAAAAGCATCTCATCACTGTCAGCAACCTACTTCTTCAAACTATTTAACTCTTATCCCACCCAGTCTTCTACATTTATCAACCCTCGTCCTCCGTCTTTTCTGTTCAAGTATAATCTGTTAACATCTACCTGTGGCTGTAAAACTTTGTAGATTGTCATCAATTTCCTTGTTTTTTTACCTACCTTCTCAAGGTCTTACTTTGTCCATTTGATTATTCCTGCACTACATCTGATGATGGATACTGCTCCTGAGTTTATGGCAGTGATGGTGTTTATATCATTGAGCTTGGATTTTAATATCCTCCTTACATTTCGGAAATATTCTCTCCTGAATGTATCTTTCATTATACCATCAGCCTCCCAAACTCCCAGATATTTATATCCATCATCTGTATCAATCTCTCGTATCCTCTCCTCATTCAGTAGATTTATTTCGTCACTTTTATGGTATTTCCTTTTCTTCATCACAAGAATCCCACACATGGAAATGCCAAACTCCATTTTGATGTCGTTGCTAAGCACTCTCACCGAACCGATAAGAGTATCCAATTCTCTCTCAGTCTTTCCATATAACTTTAGATCATCCATGATGGTTATCTATCTCCTGTTCGTTTCCTAGACTATATCCAGCTTTTACTTTTCTCAATTCTCGGAGAGTTGAGCAGGCAACTGGCATTAAACGTAATGGGTACTTATCAGAACAAGTGTTGGAAGAAATAAGGCAGGGCACGATTGGTGATTATCAAAAAACTACACCGGCACAGAATTACAGTGAATTAGAAAGACGAGAGAATCCAGTTAAAATGACCTAGACAAAGGAACTAAACAAGACAGTGATGAAATGCTACTTTATGAGCAACCAAATAAGAGAGGATATAGGCAATGAATGTTGGCAATTGGGAACGAGATATGTGTGTTTTCAGTGACAGAACAGAAACTCTGAGGGCAAGCACAATCTATAAAGCACAATGGCTACCTGCCGAACCTGGAATTAGAAGAAATTAAACGGGAGTTAGAAAACCCAACAGGAGACAACGGTGAATCTGAATTTAATTTAAGTCAAGATTCAGAGCCGTTAGTGCGTCGGACAGAATGCCTTACGATATTCGTTCTGGCTCACTGCGCTCTGAGTTCAAATCCTGCCGATGTCAACTTTGACTTTCATCCTTTCGGGGTCGATAAAATAAAGTACCAGTCAAGTACTGGGGTCGTTGGCCTTGTGCCTATGGTAGAAACAATTATCATTATCATTATTTGTATGGTTTGCACAGTAAATATGATGATTACTGGATCTTCTACTTTCTGTCGAGTCTCATCAAGGACCTTAGACAGACAGCATTTTTCTGAGTATGTGTGCAGTGTCTAACGAAGCAGTCTTTTGAAGGAGAGTGATGATAACTGGGATTATTTTGATGTTGTTAAGTGGTATTGACCACATTCGTGCAATTTCGATCTTAAAGTCAATATATTTTATTATTTTTTCAATTTCCTTCAAGGCTATGTATTGGTCTCCTGGGATGGTGACATCAATAATCTGGCATTCACGCCTATTCCTGTTTAGGACTACAATATCAGGTATGTTGTGTTCAAGCCTGCGGTCCGTTTGGATAGTGAAGTCCCAAAGTATCTTGGGTTTGTTTTTGTCATCAAGGAAATTTTCTGGGGCATGCTGGTACCACTTATCAGACACCTGGTATCCATACTTTTTACACAGTGACCAATGAAAGTACAGACAGACCTTATCATATCTCTTTTTATATTGCTTTTGAGCTAGCATTTTGCATGCACTCACTATATGAGTGACACTTTCTGCACTAATTCCGCAAAGCCGGCACTTACCACTTTCACCAAGATGATATATGCCTTTAGTCACAGACTTAGTATTCAGAGCTTGATCTTGGGCTGATATTAGCAGTGCTTCAGTCTCTCTCTTTAGGTTACAGCGGGAAAGCGAATCCCAAGACTTTTCAGTCTTTAAATCAGCTGTTTGTCGCCCAAATTGACCATGCAATGGTTTTCCAACTAATGCTTCTCTTTTCTCCACATAAACTCGCCTCTTAAACTCTTCTTTACTTTCTATCTTTCCCTTTTCAGGCCCATTATTGCTGAGACATGTTGTAAAAGTCTTTCGTCACTATTTACCAAGTAGTAATTAATAGCCCTCCTCTCATTCTCAGCACATTCTGTCACACTTATCAGCTTTGCGATTCATGTATAGCCGGTTTATTTTTGCTTTTGGATGTAATACCTTGTACATGGTCATTATTTTTCTAGTGTTGCGATCCATCTCATCAATCTCAGCCTTAGTCCACTTGAGGATACCAGCACTGTACCGTATCACAGAAATGGCCCTAGTGTTCACAGCAAGAATCAAGTTTCTTGCATGCAGTTCGGATTTGAGAAGTTTCAGCCTGTGTAGATATGTATTTTGTATATTTTCTTTCATTTCCCCGTGCAATATATTATCAAGCTCTAGGATCCCTAGATACTTGTATCTATCATTACTTGGGTCACCCAATTGTTCTCCAGATGGTAATTTGATGCCGGTTACATGGGACCTTTTCCCCCGTTTCATATTGATTATTGCACATTTTGAGATCAAATTCCATGCCTATATCTTGGCTGCATCTGCGTACTGTTTGCACTAGTGACTTTAGTTGTTTCAGATTTCGCAAACAATTTCAATCGTCCATAAACAATAGGTGGTTTAATGACGGGTTGGAAGCATCTTTCCCCAACTTATATCCCATCTTCACCTTTCTCAGTATCAATGATATTGGTATGAGAGTGATGACAAAGAGTAATGGGGAAAACATTATTATTATGATTGTTATTAATATTATTATTATTATTATTATTATTATTAATAATATTATATATTTTTTCTCTCGGGACCCATCCATGCATACGAACATAAAAAACGTGTTACAGAAAGGTTTTACAGTACGAGTGAGGATGTACAAATATAGTTATATGAAAACGAGGGATGGAACAAGGACCTTATATAATATATAAAGGCATTACAAATTTGATACAAATAAATACATAGAATGAATAAACGAAATAAGATAAATAAATGAAATAAGAAAAATGCATGATAGTACTTTGTTTTGAAATTTATATTAGTGATCTTTTGATAGTTTGGCATAAAAAATTACCGTTTCGTAGTTTGAAAGAATAACAACAAACAAAATTCCATCACAGCGAAACCTTCGATGTCCCCAGAATGAAATTCTGCTGTGAAAATATCTGTTGGTTATTGCTTTCTCTCTCCCATGCCAATTCCGTGAGATGAGATCCTTACATTGATTAAAATGAGATTATATGCTTTAGCAAATGACATCTTGCCTGTTGTTGAGTGTAGCAGTAAACTTTTTTCTTAACGATCTCGTCTAGGTTTTGAAGACGCCATGAATTTTAATTGGTAGCAGTAAATGTTTTTGTGATTTTTTCTCCTCCTCCTCCCCCCCTCTCCATATACCTCCTCCTCCTCCTCTCTCTCTCTCTCTCTCTCTCTCATTCCCCTTAATGTAATTGCAACAAACAGACGCAATTACAAACACAAACGAACACATTTATAATGTAAATAGAGACGCTGGCGATAGCCAAGCACCCATGAACCCCTAGACGTCCCAGGGATGGGTTGGCTCCTCATCCTGTGTCCTAAATGCCTTTGATTTGGACTCGTTCCACTTCTTGCGTGCCGTCTTCCTCTTTTTGCCGCCCGCTTGCCACCACCCACTCTCTAGCTGCCATTCGTTCCTCAACGCTGTAATACGACAGGAGGGTGGCGCTCGGTGACCTGGTCGTCGACACCTTGCATTGAGGACGAGACTATTATTTCCACCATTCTGGGAGCTGGATGTAAAAAATTGAAAAGAAAAATGTATCAAAGTACAGGATCTTAAAACGGAAATAAGCAGAGTATAGGTAAGGAAGTAACAACGGTAACAATACAACGGGTATACTAGATATACTAAAGAAGAATGCGAACAAAATCACGAAAACCATACAAGGGCTCGGAGGCAGCCTCTACATAGTCACTGGTCATGCAAGAAATAGCAGCCAAATGTTTCCCTCAAATCACACCCTACCGTTTTAAAAAAACACGTCGGATAATGTAGTTCTCGATATAATATCTGTATGAAAAAGACATGATATTCACGGCTGAAATATCTTTAGTCATACGTCTACTTGATCAGGATTTGAGGTTAAACAACAAGTTTACACACAAGTTAAAAAATATAAACATAACCCTACTAGCAAAGCGTACATTCTACGCAAGACACTTTCGATTCAAAAACACAATTCATGCAGTACAATGTCTGTAAAATCACCTTCCAACACGCACAACGCCCATTCTACACAATTACCACCCAATACTATAATACACACACAACCCATATTATACATTATCACCGCATTATAAAATAATACAACTCACATATCTCATATTCTATACACCCCGCCACCCGATACAGGCATGGTTAAGTTCGCTTCGCAATCATGTGGCTCCAGCTTTGATCCCACTGCGCGGCATCTTTGGCAAGAGACTTCTACCATTGGCCTGGGTCGACGCATGCCTTGTTAGTGAAATTCGGTTGACGGAAAGTTCGTGGTAGCCCGTCGGATGGATTGTACCTGTTCTTCAGTGATATACTTAATCTGTCACCCGGTTTAACACCACCACTTGGCCCTTGGATTCTTTTAGCAGTCGACTATGTTGCAAGCATTCAAACTAGGTGTCCGATTCCTTCATCCACCCCATAACAGTCTCGGAAACCCTACAAATAAAAAAAATCATGGACGATGCACTTTCTCGTCTAACTAAGCCATAGAAAATACTACAACACAACTGACACAACACATATTCTACACAACACACATACGATTCACAAAATTAAAACTAGAAACAATAAAACAAAGCCCGCAATAAAGCTAGGGAGCTACAATGTAATATACAAACAATGCTGCACACACTTCAGGAATATGGAGTTCCACCTGGTAGTACAGTAGATGCACGCATGAAACTGTTAAAAACTGATTAGGATAATAACAATAATAATTATTATTATTTCTAACATAGGGAGGACTAGGGATTCGCAGAATCATCAGAGCGTCAGACAAAATGCCTTGTGGTATTTGGTTACGGCTCTTTAAGTTCGAATCCTGCTGAGGCCAATGTTGCCTTTTATCCTTACAGGGTCGATAAACAAAGTACCAGTGAAGTACTAGAGTCGATTTAGTCGACTTATCCCACCCCACAAAATTTCTGGCCTTATGCCTAAGTTAGAAACGATAATTTCTAGCATAGGCACAAAGGCACACATTGTGAGGGGAGGTAATAGTCAATTATATTAATCTCCCGACTTGATTGATACCAGTTATGATTTTTAACATGCATCTTGTAGTTTCGTACACAAAGTGACAAATTTGCAGGAAAAAAGTAATGAAATTTTCTAGTTTTCTAAAGCACATTAAGGATCATAAACAAAATATACTGGCTTCAAACGACTGACGGAAACTGGCGTTGCGATATCGCATCATCATGAGATATCAAAGATTTCACAGCGTTAGTTGCATAATGAAAATAAAAACTGACAATATCATATAGCATTTAATAGGTTAATATGTCGTCACCGAACACTTCGTCTTTCTGTAGTTTTCTAAAGGTAAATTCATCTCAGAGATATTTCAGAATGAGGTGAAGACAAATAAATGGCTCAACTGGGAATCAAACCCGTAATGGAAGACTCGCCTAGCAAGGAGCTTACCATTTATTCTAAGACGTTCCCATATTTATTTAATTTTCTAGTTAAACTAAACATTTAATAGTCTTGAAAAACTACAGATGAGAATAGATTTACTTGGCTTCTCAGTTCGCTTTCAGTCAGCATTGGCAGCATTAAGAAACATACATACATATAAACATACATACATGCACACACACACACACACACACACACACACACACACACACACACACACACAAACACACACATTGTGTGAGTGAGTGTGTGTGCACAAAATCCTCCAAAACTAAGAACAGTTAGTACCGGAGAGTTTTGTTTTAAAATATCACGTTTCTGTATACGACTGGATTAAAAACAATTGTGCACGAGTAAATATATCGGAAAGGTTAATGGAATAAAATGGCAGAAAAGGTCAAGTGTGTATGCATGTATGTATGTATGTGTGTGTATGTATGTAGTGTATCTGTGTTTGAATATACACACATATATACGTACCTACATATATACACACAGAAAGACAGACACAAACATGTATACACACACATTTATACACACGCATTTATACACACACGTCTATACACACACATGTATACACACACACACACACACACAAACACACACACACATACATACATACATATATACATATAC
>JAOPJM010064257.1:0-14569 GCA_027124095.1 Muusoctopus leioderma
CCACTGTCTTCTCACCCAGTGTTCATCTTTAGCTCTACTGTCCCAGAGACATATAAAGCATGGATACTTGGTGTACCCGCTCTGCTGGCCCAGGAAAAATTCACCATCTTCAGATCCACACAGATCACCCATTGGTGGTCTCGGTATGATATCTTTTCTAGGACTAGGGTGACTGTCTCGAGCTCTTCACTCATACCAACTGAGTGACAAATTGGGATTGATCTGTATCTGTTTGGAGCTATCTATGAATAACCGCCATTCACTTGGTGTGTGTTCCGATATGCCCAGTTTCATCAGCAATCCTCGCACATTGATGCCAAAAACAAAATCGTTCTCTTTTGAGAAGGAGAGCAGTAAATCCTTTTCTCTGTCCCGATATAACGTGATTTTGGTTCCCGGTAACAGTAATTTTTTTTATCCCAGCCTGGAAGCTAACAATTCAGACGATTTCTCTGAAAGACTTAAGTCCCTTATGAGGTCGTTCAATTCGTGTTGACTGAAACCTTCTGCAACTGATGATGGTCCTTCGAAATCACTGTCATTTTGCCCACATATGCTTTCTCTGTCAGTTGCTGATTCATCAACTTCTTGAGGGAGCTCTGGAAGATGGCTGAATGATGGGACAGATATCTCATCTGAATGTGCGACAGACCGTCTAGCTGAGTCTATGTCAGGATACGTCCATTTACTCCAGTTACGTCCATTGATGCCCTTTATATTCACCAAACAAAAGTAACAGTCATCACTATGTACAATACACATGTAAAACAGCAACATCAGCAAACCATCAGGAAAATCATAGCTACAATTTAATTATACAGATGCATTTAGATTTACGAGCAACTCTATTACCCTTCTGGAACGGTATTATAAGTAGGTAATGACGTATGCAATATCTCAAAAACTAGAGCTGCTAGAACAAAACGGATAGTATTTTCTAAATCAGTGGCATGAAAATATCCAGAATAAGGTCTAAAATCCCAGGCACCAAGAAAAAAGTATTTTTTTGTTCCCCAGTGTTATATAAGAAAACAAGCTACCAGTACAGTTGATCATAAACAAAAACACAATAACAAGTTTGGAAAAATATCAAGTGTTCTGTAACAAAAACTTTATTCATCTTCAAAACCTATGAAATTCTAATATTTTGTCTTCATAATCAGGTGGCATTTTCTGTGCAATGGAAATTTTTGTACATATTTTTGTACAATCCTGCCTTTTCATGACCAGGCAACACCAACCATCCATTCCTGCAAAACCCTGAATCCTTTGTTCTTCTAATCCCTAGCCTCATTAATTATCTACCCAGTCTTTTAACTCGTACTGGACAGTGAAGGTTATGTTTACCGTTTTTAGCAGCCTGTAACTGTTGTTCTTGCTTACTACATTTTTACTATAAGTAGTGCCCCCAAAACTCTCACTGCCACTCTATTACCATGCTCCTTAGCATGGTTTACCACTTAGTTTGTAGGCAATGGTATAGCTTAATCACTTTCTTCCTGTAACTATAATCTTGAAAGCAAAATCTTCCACTGCTATCACCATGTTTGTAGTTCTGTTGTTGTTGTTATGATAATACTCATTATACTAAGATGTCCATACTAAGATAAACACCTAATACACCAAATGGAACTGGATCCTGAGCATGATTAGGAGTTTTTGGTGTGCAACGATAAATGGCAGTGATGCTACTGAGCCACATGACAACAATAATCACTGTCAGCAGTACTCACCATTATCACCTTAATTTCAAGTTTCTTTCCAAAACTAAAAAATTTTTCCATGTAAAAATATGATATATGTGACAGGTATGACATAAATAGACAGTAACACGCATACGAGCTCAGAAATGGTTGTTGCTTAACTTTTAATAGTTGGGTGCTGAATGAAGATATTCATCTCAGGACGTCCAGCTTTAATTTTTACGATAATTCCTTTTTTAATTAAAGTACCCGTAATAATAATGATGATGAATAAATAATATTACAGTATTATGGAGTTAAGCTTGGTAGAAGTACTGGTAGTCTATGGCATCTGGGTAAACATTAGCCTTTTGGGTATTTCACCTTCGCATATAAGACCCAGAGTTATTTTTTTAGCCATTTTTGTTTTTTAGAGGGAAAGTGGGTCAGATGCCATCAAATATGGTATCTGAATCTGAGATGGGTTACTGTGATAATAACTTAAACTTTCCAAACTATTAACAACATTTTTCATGTTTTTATTTGTTTTTGCACTGTTTTAATATTGCATTTCATTCAGATATTGAACCAAATGAAAAGCAGTATTAAATACAAAATCAAAGAAGGCGTTAATAGTCAAGAAATTTTAAATAAGGGCTTTATAAGGATGGTAACAGATGTGGAAGGATATATGTAGGAAGAATGTCATTGGTTTACTTGTCTGAAACAAGTCATAAGTGGAGCTTAGACCTAGAATTGACAGATACCCAAGCCAAATGACCAGAGAGTTGCTCTCAAACTATGGAATTTCATATGTTACAATTCTTTCTATTATATACAATGAAAATGGCAAACAAATTAAAGTAATTACATATAGCATTAACTGACAACACAGTAATCCTAATATAGACTTCAGGCTAAAAAAGCTACTATTCTGCCTGCCCAGCAGGGCAGGCAAATCTTGTGAGTTATAAAAGAAATAACAGACATAGAAGATGTTTTTAGAGTCCAATCAATCTTAACTACAAATGTAAACAGTACATTCATTACCATACTCATTAATTTGACATCTATTATCCATATTTGCAGAAGTTATGTATAAATTTCAGTCAATGCAATCCAGAAATAATTAAAGCTATGTAATTATCATTGAGTTTCTCAAATCTATGCATTTAAGAATGAGTCCTATTTTATAGTATACAAATTCAAAGTCCCGAGATACAGTGTCATAACTACAGTTTTTAAAACTAGCTAAGCTTCTAAAAGATTACAAAAGTTGCTGTTTGCAACTATTAACAAAAAATAAGAATACAGGAAGAAAATGTAAATCTGCTTAACCAATTTTCTAATTTTATTCAATTATTTGCATTTAAATGACTAAGTTAACAAACATGCCTTCAATATAGAAAACTGAACAGTAATGGAAAAAAGACCAGCCGAGAAACCATAAAACCAAAACAGTGGATGAATATATTCAGGTTAATAAATATGTTTATTTAGGAAAATGGTAGAGTACAAGATTCTTGTATGTTCTAAGGTGAAATAATTTAAGGCATGAAACATTTAGGATGTTAATAAGACAGTTTATCAGAGCAAATCAAAAGAGTATTGGAGGTGTTATTAAGAGCAAATGTCTATGTGCACAAATAAAACACAAGAAGTTTGCACCAATCAATGTATCAAAATAGCGAATTTAGTGAAACACTACACTTTTCACAGTCAAAATAAAATAAACTCGAAGCAAATTAAAACAATCTTGAAGCAAATTAAAATAGTCTCAAAACAAATTAAAAACCCTCAAAACAAATTAAAATAACCTCGAAGCAAATTATAACAGTTTCGAAGCAACTTAAAACTATCTCGAATCAAATTAAAATAAACTCGAAGCAAATTAAATCTTTTTTGATTTTTATTAAATAATGTCATCAAACCATATATCCAATGAATAATAACATCAAAGTATAATTTAAATAAAATGAAAGTGAAATGTACCTGATTTATTTGTATCTGTAAAATCCGAATGATTTATATTTGTAAATATTTTTGGTTAAAATCCAAAAAGCGAAAGAAAACGATTACATAGGATAAAGTACTCATACATTTTACGTCAAAACAACTCAATCAAATGCATGTCCACACAAACAACATTTCCACATACTGAGTTTTTAAAGTTCATACTGACCAACAGGCATATCTTCTATATATAATCAATTTCTTTGAAGGTTATTTTAATTTGTTTCGAGATTATTGTAATTTGTTTTGGGACTATTTTAATTTGCTTCGAGTTTATTTTAATTTGACCTTGAAAAGGTGTAATAAGAAGAGAAATTAAGACAAAAAGCAGAAAAGATACAGCACGGCTAGACATAACAAAAATATTAGAAGTCAAAAGGTCTTGCGAGTAGAATTAGTCATTAAATTATTTAAGCTGGTTTGGTCTTTAATATGTATCAAGTATTTACCAGCTGATACCATATAATAGATCTATTAGTGTGCCTCTAGTAACTAACATCATCAAAGTTTCGAACAAGCAAGGGAGCCTCTATGTGGTCACTGGACTAGCTAGAAATAGCAGCCAAATCCCCCTAAAATCACACCATATTGTCTTGAGAAAGGAAAGGAAAAATTATATAATGTAGTCTTACATAGTCCTAAAAAGACGGGATGGTCGTGGCTGGAATGCCTTTGATCATAGGTCTGCTCAAACAGCATTGACCGTGTGCTAAACAACAACAAAGTTTCCTATGTCCTTTCAGTGTATGTGTGTATATGGCAAATTTCTTATTCAATTTCCCTCCTAACATGAATTCAATAGTTTCATTTTTTTGTTTTTTAAATTAATATGAATAGTTGCAACCAGTGTTGTGTAACACCCAACTGTATAGTTGGGTGCTTTTCACAGCAATAATCAGTTGACAACATATTTTTCCTGATAAGTTGAGTGAACTAAAAAGAGTAATGTATATTGCTTAAGAGTACAATGTGACACAAATAGCAAACTGTGAACTCATGCACTTTATAATCATCAAGTCTGGTGTTTATTGCTTAGTTACAACAACTCTATGGCAATCTTCAAATTTAATGGTCAATCTTTATGATTTCAGTAGAGGTTATGGAACGTAAACAGATGCTGAAATGTTTAATCTTTCTGAAAGTAACCCGAGGAAAATCAGTTTCATATAAAAAAATTAAAAAAAGGAAAAAAAATTAATATTTATTGCCTGCAATAGGTTTTTTTTTTCTCCTGTCTAGAAATTTATGCAATATAAAAAAACTTACTCAGAGCCATTTTCCATAACACTAATATTAACATAACTTTGCATACATAGCCTTGTGTGGCAAACTGTTTTTCAAATGGGATGCCGTTTATACAATCTGCACAATGGGAGTAGATTATACAAACTAGTTAAGAGTGTTCCTTCTAAGTATTAGTGAGCAAAGCACTCCTAGGCAAAGTAAAACAAGACTTTGGCTGCAGTTTTTAGATTTTATCTGGGAGACATCTAATAGGGATAAGTGAAAGAGCATTTCAAGGTATTTCGAAATCATTCAAAGATAGGGAAATGGGCATGAAACTATTCTTGAGAAGAAGCTAAATAACAGCCATTTTACTTTTAAAAGAAATATATTTTCCTTTAAATGTAAATATTTACAAAAAAGTAATCTTAAATAATGCAATGATACTCAAATTTTCAGAAAGAGATTTCAGGCCAAAAGACTTATGAAAATGAACTAGTGAAGTGAACTGAATGAGGAAAGTAAATTAATTTGAGCATGTTATAATCATTATATTCATGTGGTGAAGATGGATCTCAACAGGCTGAACATAACGAATGAGATGACAAAGGACCATGACAAATGGCAAAATGCTGTACTGGAGAAAAACCCATCCAACCCATCCACGTAAGCATGAAAAACGAATGTAAAAAATGATGATGGGAATGGGGGTTGGAATGTTTAATACATACATTCGGATCTGTCTCACCTATTATGTACATATTAAGCCTCTCTGCCACCAACCATCTTCTACTGCTCTCTGTATCTTCATTACTCACTCATGTCTCACTCACTCCTTATCGCTCTCTCTCTCTTTTATTCCCCCTGTCTCTCTTCTATCACTCTCTCTTATCTTTTCTATCTCCCTCTAACTCCTTTCACTATGGCCCTTTTCTATCACTCTCCCTCTCTCCTCCATTACTCTCGCTCCTATCACTCCCTCTTTCTCCCACCATGCTGCCTATGTGACAAGAGATAGCAATGTACATGGTGACGAGATAGAAAACACACATTTCTACACAACCAATTGCAGGAGGTAAGAAAAGAAAAAACAAACAGAGACAATGTAAGAAAAAAGGCACTCTCGTCAGTCTTGTCAAGAGGCGAGACAACCTCACCTCTCTGGTGCCAGTCAATGAACAAATGGAGACAATGTAGGGGAGAGAGGACTCTTTAGTTTTGCCAGGGGCAAGACAACTTCTCTAGTACCAGTGCCATGATAAAATGCACTCAGTACACTCTGTAAAGTGGTTTGCGATAGGAAGGGCATCCAGCTGTAGAAACCATGCCAGAATGGACCATACGAGCGAGACGTAGTCTCTGACCTGTCTAAACCCATGGCAGCATGGAAAAGCAGACATAAAACCATCATCATCTTCATCAGCATTATCATCAACAACAACACCCCTACCATCTTCATCATCGATAGTGATAACCCTCAAAGTTACAGTCTCGACCATACCCAGAGAAAAGGAAACTGACTCAACTACATAATTTTAAATAACTTGTTTTAGCTGATCAAGTGATCTTGGGTTAACATTCTACAATATACATTATGTTTTAGCTGATCAAGTGATCTTGGGTTAACATTCTACAATATACATTATGATTTTCTAGTAAATCTTCTTACAGTACTTGTCTCAATCTAGCTAGCTGTTTGTGCCAGTTTGGAGGAATGCAGAAGTGAAATGGCAGAATGGATATGGTACTGGATTTGCACATTCGTATTAAATTCAAATCCACTGCAAGCATTTCATTATGTATTTGGACAGAACAATCCTCCATGCTATAGTTCCTAGTCATTCTCTGATAATCTGGGAATTTTACTTGTAATAGACTGATGCCTTATCCAGATTAGATCTACCTTATATCTGTTTAAAATCATGAAACTAGAGATAAGCATCAACCCTTGGAGCTCAAAAAACAAATTTATATTTTGCATTATAGTCTGGAAAAAATAGATCTAAAATGGTAGGAAATATATGAACAGCCAACATTTATATATACAACTGTCAATGCTTTATGGTTTACTGGCTCTTGCTAGCATAATTTTCAGTTAGGAGGACAGGTACAAACAAATGAACTTTATTAATGCATCTTTGCAGATACTGTTTTAGGAAGTTAACAAATTAATCTTATCAATTTGTTTTTTTAATAAGTGTTGGAGTAAAATCTAAGGTAACAAAATGGTAAATGGAATAACCCTGACAGAGTAACAGAGCAATCTAAGAATCATGGATTGCATGCCAAAACAGCAGATTTTTCTGTTTCTCATTTGAAAATGCTTGATCTCAGCACTCTATCATCAACCAGGTTCAGTGTTCCATCATCAAGTCATCCTCACTCTTTTCATACTTGTTCTGATGCCAAGTAAGTGGTGGGAGAGAGAGGTATAGTGCTTGGCCCAAAAATAATGAATCACTGCAGGTAAGAATATTTGCTCAGATATTGTGTTGATTCTGCTAAACAACAGCTCACTTCTACGGAAGAAATGAAGTTAATTGATTATAAAGATTATCACATTGCAAGTGATGGGATTATGCTACTGATAGTCGAGTCAACTAGACAGCACGTCTGTAAAGGATTACAAAAAATGAGATGCATACCAATTACTAAGAAACAGTAGATTATTATTTAGTCTGTAGTTGCAATGACTTCTCAGAAGATAACACAGATGAAGAAAAGGTAAAGTAAAAATAAAATGCTGAGAAGTAAGATACAGAGCAAGAAAGGAAAAGTCCTTCGGGACCCTGTGGCACTTCAGTCAGCTGACTTGTCAGAACTTTGCCAGTTCTATACTAACTATCCCTGGTAGCATTTGTGTTTCACTACTGATGCATCAAAACCAGCTAGGTGGGTGACTGAAACCATCCTCTTAGGTATGTTCCTCCATAACAAAAACTCACAGGACAAAGTGGTTCACTCATAGCTGAACTGAGAAAATCAACCATACCTTCAAACTGGATAGCTCTCACTCAACACCACAACTCCTGCAAGAGCATCATCTGAACTGCAAATGATGCCTCTGTGCATTGTACAACCTGCAAGCTATCCCACCTCCCAAACTGCAACCAATCTACTTGGTCCCTTGCCAAGAGAATCACTACCAACTCAGGGGAATCTTCCTTTCCTCTGCTTCTCAACCATGATGGTTCTGTAAGCAGTACTCCTGCAGAGAAAGCCCCCACATTTGCTGCACTTTGCATCCAACTCCACACTGCACAGTGCACACCCTAGGTAAATCTCATCCAAATCTATCCCTTTTCACTCCACCATGCACACATACATGTGAAAGAACTTCCAGTCGATTCAAACCAACAAGGTCACTTGCCTTGACAATGTCCCTTCCATTACCCTCAAACAATGCTTCCCAGAGCTAGCAGCTATTCTCACAATACTCTTCAATCTCTCTCTTTCTCTGCAGGGATATATCCTGATCTTTGGAAACATACTACAGTATGTCTCGTTCCCAAGAAGGGCAACCTTTGCCAACCACTGTCCTATCGCACTCACTTCCAATATCTCAAAGTTGACAGACGTAGTCATTAACAACAATTTTTTCCAACACCTAGAATCTCTATCCCTCTTTAATGACCACCAGTATGGTTTTCATAAAGCCAGATCTACAGGAGACCTACTCTCCTATGTCACACACCAGTGGGCTCTTGCCCTTGAGAAATTTGGTGAAAGCAGTGTTGTTTCCATCAATAAAACTTTCAACCATATCTCGCACGCAAATATCCTGTCAAAACAGTTCACCTTTGGACTTCATCCGTCTTTCATCTCTTGGATCAGTGACTTTGTCAGATTGCACTATCAAGGCATGGGGGCTGATGGAGCTCTGTCTGACTCATACTATAAACTCTGGGTCTCCCACGCTCTTCCTCCAATACATCAATGATCCACTTGCCATCACCTCCAACAATACCCACGCTTATGCAAATGATACCACCCTTCATTCCTCCCTAACCTTCCGCACCCAAGCATCATCCACATACAAAATCGACCTACAGTGGCCTCTGCTCCTTGGAGCTGGCTGATCTCATGCCACCTCTACTCAGGCACTCCTGACTCACCCATATTGTTTCCAATCCCCATGCCCCGCACTAACCACTAATCCCTGTCCTTCTTCCCCAGAGTCAGCTCTCTGAAATTCCTTTCTTGCACATGTTTTTCCTGCATCCATCGACTTGCAAAAGTTCAAGAGGAATGTTAACGGTATCACTCTCATCAGTTTCGAAAGGTCGGTGAAGGTCATGGGCACAGCCCCTTCCTTCAAACCAAACAAACAGGGAAAAGGATGTTTCAAGAAAATGTCTATTAAATCATTTCTTCATATTAATTCTTACTAATGAAAAAAAAAATGGCTGGTGGGAATCTGGATGTCACAAAAAGAATGTCATTGACAAAAGGAAAGGATATGTGGAAATATTTGCAAGTATTACAATGAAAGTTTTTTTTTTAAATTGTTTAATCCTATCTACTATCAAATCTATGCAAGGCCAGTCAGTGAACACTAGGAAATGATGCAATCATAACAATTAGATCTACAAGAAAAAAAAAGGTTTGTAAAAGAAATTCTGAAAGATTCAAACTAAATGAACATGTAATATACCATAGAATTTGAAGAGAATGATATTCCAGATGACAACCTGGCAACATTACAAATAAAAATGTGATATTCATGTAACAAGAAAGTAAGGGAGCTCAAGATAACAGAGACTATCAATAGCTTTAAGTTTGGATTTATACCACATTTTTTTATCTGACAACAAAAGGATTATCTAGATAAAGATAAACTGTAAAGCAACACAACAATTATCTGTTAATACTAAATCATGATAATTTCCTTCAGCTAAACAAAACAAAGCATGTAAATGCAGACTGAAAGGGAAGTGCTGTTGTCAGGCCCCACTGTACAAGAATGATAGGATGGGTGAATGAAAGGTCAGTACCATTAATTTTGTTTGTCCAAGTAGAGAGTCTCATGAGCTTTAGTACACTCATAAATTAGCTCTTTAGGTATTATCTTTAGGTATTTAAACAACATTGTCCTACAAACTGAAGCTAAAACTGTTTATATGGAAATATTTTGATATTTGAGGATGAACATCTATCTGAATGTAGATGCTCATGAGAAAATCTGGGAAAATCTAAATCAATAGTGGATACAAACTTATTTTAGCAAAAAAAAAAACTGGATTCAAAAGTACTAAGAGGAAAAATATAGCTCAATGAATGTCAACTTTTTGGTTGATAGAATATGAGTTCATATCCTATTACAGTCAATATAAGTTCACACCCTGCTGTGTCTATAGTCAATTGACAGTATCTGCTGTAATCTGCTTAATTAGAAATTATATATTTGAGCAAGGTGACTCATCAAAATATAAATGCCTTTAAGTCCCAAGGGTCTTTAAAAACCAGTGCTTATCACTAGTTTTTAATAGCATGTATCACATGAGATAATCTTCTTTGGGGTAGGATGCCAGTCAATCTTGGTTAATAATCCAAGAGGATCATGTATCTATCTATTCCCGATAGCTAGGTGAACTGAGACAGATATTTGTACAATAAATAGCTTTCTGACTTAACATACTTTAGATTTCCAAGAGAACAAATATATATATAAACTTGAATTTTCTTTTTCTTTTGTACTTACAGTAAAACAATCAGGTGGTATAAACGTTAATGTTTCATAGTCCCGGTGGACAGAATGGCAAATGCGTTATGCTAGAGGTTGGCGAGGGAGATGTGCTGAAAGAGCCAGTCCATCTTGTAGGGCTCATCCTTGTGGATGGCCGTCCCCATGCCAATCAAACTGCTATGAGTTTGACAAGAAGCAACAAGTGTACTGCCCAAATACACAACAAAATGCCTGCAGTAAATTCTAACTCAAAACTGATGAGCTTGCACTCCACTACCATATTAACACACAAGATTGATTCAGTCATACAGTACTCTATTCCTGTTGATTAAGTATGGAATGAAGCAGTGAATAGATAGATCTCTTTCAATGACGAATAGAAGACTTGCCTTTAAATAAGGCAGAAATTCACTACATGAGAAAAACACAGCTCATCAATGGACAAGAGATACAGTAATCATGATGACAAACTGAATTTGCAACATAAAATATCAAAGCCATCAGTAAAACAAATTAAAGAAACTAAACTTCGCAAATAGTGATAATAACACAGAGATAGTTAATATTAGGTGCATAAATAAATAAGTTATTAATCAGGTATAGATTAATCTGATGATGGATGAGATGAAAACAAACTTGTCTGATTGAAGCTATCAGAATAAAATACTTTTAATGGAATCACTAACAAGTGCTGTCATTAATTCTCAACTATGCCAGTAATGGCAGTGGCGGTGTAGAGGACAGCTCAAGGCCTCGCTGGATGGTATCAGATCTGAGCTGGCAGTTTTAACTGGACCTAATGTCTGTGGCCTTCAATGAGGATGGCTTCTGCTTTGCAGAGACTTGACAACTGACAGGAAGTAATGTGCAGTGATTATCCAGGATGCAACCCCAGAGGAGGCTAGTTAAACCTGCAAAGTGTAAACCAAAACAGTTGCAGCTGCATATGTGCTTTTAAGCAAGATACATAATTATACTTGTCTGAGCCTATCTGAATGACAACACTTCCTGTTTACAGTTAAATACTTAAAGAAAGTACAGTATCCAGTTGTAAAAATATTGTTTGCAACATGAAACATCAAAACTGGCAAAAAAAAAAAATATCAACTAACAAGCTATCAGAGTTGAATGAAGCATGCATATACTCCAGCAAGGTTTGAAGTCGTAACATAATTCAGCTAACCACTTGGTTAAGATGAGCACAGTGCTATCATTCCACATATATTTTATAATATAAAGCTTTTGAAAACAATCCTTACAAACGGAGTGTACAACATACAAGTATACATATATATATCAGGGATGTACCATCTGGGTAGGTAAGGTAAGCAGTGCCTACCCAACTAAAACCATCAGTAAATGGCTAATATTTTTTGATGTTAGAGAGGCATGATTTCTGCTGCCTTTCAAGTTCAATGAATATACTATGCATAAAGCTATTAATACCATGTGCTGTGACTTCAGCTCCAGAATGAATTAAATATGGTGTCGTGAGAGTAGAAATTATTCAACCTCCGTTAAGTGTCATTAGGGAGTAAGGAGTGTAGCCATGTATCTTTGCCTCTAATGATTGAGACAATTTTTATAGACATTTTATTTTATGTGAATGTATAAAATAGTAATATATATTATATACATGTGTGTGTATGTAAATACAACTGTATAAAAAAATACAAATATGTGTGTCTACTATGTTGTATATATAAAAGTATGTATGTGCATTTACATACATATATAGGTACAACTATTTTTTTACTCCTAGAGAATGAAGTGAGCATGCTCAGCTGGATGTGTAATGTTAGTGTGCACGAACAATGATGAGTTGAGAGAAAAACTGGATATAAGAGGAATCACATGTAGTGTGCAAGAGAGAAGACTGTGCTGGTACAGACATGTAATGCATATGGATGATGACAGTTGGGTAAAGAGGTGCCAGCAGATTCAAGTGGAAAGAAGCTGCAGAAGAGGAAGACATGGACCGAAGTGGTGAAGGCTGATCTCAGGGCACTGGGAGATGACAAAGGAATGTGACAAGTGGTGAGATGCTGTATTGGAAAGGACTTGTCTAATGAATGCAATGTGGACAAAAGATGTAAAAATAATGATGATGATATATATATATATATATATGCCGTGCCTACTTATGCTACTTTATGCACATTTTTATGTTGCTTTTTACTTGCAAAGTAAATATTTGAAATTTATAGGCCTCAAGGGCAAATTTATACATGTAATATATGATATAGATGCAGGCATGGCTGTGTGGTTGGGAGATTCAGGCTAACTGGTGGCTTCAGCCTAACTGGTGCCTTGTGGGTGGAATTGGTGGACGGGAGCTGTGTAGAGGAGGCCTGTTGTATGTGTATATATATATATGTATGTGTGTGTGCGTGTGCTAGTCATCACTGGACACAGTTTATCAATTGGCTGGTGAGTGTGTTTACATTTCCAAATAACAAAATGCTCAGCCGTCCAATGGTAGGATTCCCATACTTAATCAGTATGGTTGGTGACAAGAAGGGTATCCAACCGTAAAATGCTGCCTCAAGAAATCTCTATCCAACCCATGCCAGCATGGAAACATGTACATAAAATGATGATGATGATGATGATGATATATATATATATTTGTAAGTAAATACTTTTTGTTGTCAAAATAGTTTTACATATTCTCCCATACTGATAAGGCCTTTTGGTTACAATTTACTTTATTCAAGCTTACTATCTACTCTGAGTATTTACTCACGGCCCATACCTGATACACACACACACACACGTGTGTGTATGTGTATGTGTGAGCATATATATATATATAATATATATATATATATATATATACTCACACATACATACACACATATACATACAATACAGGTGAAGAATACTGCCCACAGAATCAGGACAAAAAGTCACCAGTTGAAAGATGTTTACTCACACTGAAAAATGTGCAAGATGACAATCACAAAAGCAAAGGATGCCTTCGTGCATCACATAACATAGAAACGCTCTCACCTTCTAAATTCCAGCTAAGCCTACTGATGTCTTGCCAGGTGTATCTCTGCCTGCCACTCCTCAACCAATATGGTTCAGTAAGTAGCACACTTGCTGCTAATTTTCAGTAAGTAGTAATCTTGTTGCCAATTTGCTTTCTAACTCCATACTTCACACACAACAAAACCTTCTTCCAAAAAATACTTTAGAACAATAAATTTTCAGTGTTTATCAACATTTCAGTGTTATTTCCTAGATGAAATTATTTTGGTGATAGTTTATTATTTCTGTTTTATTGTAGCCAAGAACTCTGCTCTGTCCGTTTCTCATTTGATAAGGCCCGACTTTGAATGTCTTGTTCTTTTTCTGACCACTGATGTCGGAGTTTCTTTCAACAATCAAAAAACAGTTTCATCAAGGTGTTTGGTATTGGTTGTTGTTGTTTAACCCCAGGTCAGTCCTGACCAAGCAGACATATGACCAAAGGCATTCCAGTCATGACCATCCATCTTTTTCATATATGCAAGGAACCCAGGATCACATTATCCAACATGTCCTTTTCTAAGATGCTGGGATGTGATTTAATGGAGATTTGGCTGCTATTTCTAGCAGGTCGAGTAAACATGTAGAGGCTCCCTTGCTGGTATTAGATTATTGCTACGGTGTGACATCTGTTTGTTGAGGCTTGCATTATATTTTTGCTCTTAATACGGCTGCTATTGTAAGAGAATTGTTATCAAATGATGTTTTTTTGTTTTACTTTTTTTTCTTTTTTCTATCTAGTATTATTTTGTGTAATATATGTCACAATGGCATAGATGCATGCTCAGCTGGCCAGAAAGTGTGGTACTTGTACGTCCAATGTAAAAGTTGAAGTCATGGAGTTTACAGCTTTCATGCTTAAAATATCGGGTGGCGTGGGGCTTACACTAGTAACCCGCATAATTAACCAGGTAATCCAAGAAGGAGTCAT
>JAOPJM010064347.1:0-14569 GCA_027124095.1 Muusoctopus leioderma
CAGCTTCTTGAGGTCAGCCATCACCACTTCGTCCCATGTCTTCCTAGGTCTCCCTACTCCATGGGTTCCAACCACATTAAGCACACGGCACTTCTTTATACAGCTCGCATCCTCCTTACGCATCACATGTCTGTACCAATGCAGTCTTCTCTCCTGCATGCTACATCTGATTCCTCTTATACACAACTTTTCTCTCAGTTCATTTGTGCTCTGCCATTCAACACACACACACACACACACACACACACACACACACACACACACACACATAGTTTCCTTCCACCAAATTCCACACACAGGTATTGGTCAATAAGGTGGCAAATTGGCAGAATTATTAGAGCATCGGATAGAATACCTTGCATTATTTGTTCTGGCTCTCTATGCTCTGAGTTCAAATCCCACCAATATCAGCTTTGCCTTTCATCCTTTCAGACTCACCAGTACTGGGGGTCACTTCTTCTGTCTATCTCCCTCTGTCTGAATTGAACCTGTAACTGAAAGGTCTAGCCTTGTGACACTGTGTCATGCTGATTCAGTCTGAGAATTGAATTAGGGGTACATTTATCTGTGGAATACTCAGCCACTTATAGGTTAATTTCACAAGTAGGAATTCAGTTGGTCAAATAACTGAATGCTCATTGGCAAGACCGATGGAGAATCCACCATTGGTCAACCCAAGACTATAATAGAAGACACTCGCCCAAAGTGCCGTGCAGTGGAATGGAACCTGGAACCACATGGTTGAAAAGCAAACTTCTTAACCAAATAGCCATATACACACACATGACCATGTGTGTGTATACATATATATACACACAGACACACATATATATACACACACACCCACATATATACACACACACATATATATACACACACGTACACAGATTATATATATATATATATATATATATATAATCTGGAAAACTGATAAAACTCTAATATAAACTAATCTCAGAAATATAGTCATATATATATATTTACCTGACTCGCATAAAAGGGTTAAATTGAAGCTCTTCTCCAATTGTTGATGGAATGGTCGGTTTGTTCTGAGATCTTTGCTCCTATAATAACAAAAAAACTAGGGATATTCTTTCTGTTCAATAGAATTATGTCTACAGTTTTAAGAATATACATAAGACTTTGATATAATGACAACAATTGTAACTTAGTAGAGGTATAAAATGGTCATATAGGTAAGGTATTAGACCAGCAGCTCATTGCATTTCACAGCATCTCTCATCTGGCTGAGCTTGATTGGATTGAGTCATTTAAATCTTTCGTTAGCTAAACAACATCTATGGTCACCAGGTCTATAGACGTTAGCAAGAATACACTTTGGGAACTTAGTGATCCTGGCCATTGACCTTAGAGAGGTTCCTCAGCCCAGCATCATTTGAGTGTCACAGTTGGTCGATGGATGATTCTTTCACTGCGACTGCACATCCATCATGCTACTTCCCATGGTTTCAACTATTACCCCAGGCTGAGTGGCTGTCCAGTGGTATGCCTTGCCAAAGGGCAGCCCGTGTTTGGTCCAAGACAACTTGACATCCAGTGAATAAGGAAATCCTTATTCACTGTTAACCCCTATATCTAGAAGTCATTCCCCTATCCGGCACCTGGGGACCCTCTGGGTAGGAGTTTTCTCACCTGATCCTCCCAGCATCTCTAAGATTATAATTTTTTAAACTAACCCCATCTTTAAAGATGAAACATTTTTTTTTAAATGTTTCCATCTACACTACACTTCTATCATCTTGATCTCCAATCATCATCATGTGTTTTACTCCTGGATGTATACATAATCCAAGGAATAAGACACCTGACTGATTCAAAGATCAAACCAATCGAAATGTAGTGTAGATAAACATATTGTAAAAAAATTTTTCATATCTAAAGGCGAGGTTGATATTCCAAAAAAATACAGACTAAGAACAACACATCTCAGACAGTTACTTAATTCTACATTCCACCGATAGTGAATAGATACTCATTCTTTTGGGAATATTATCTGCAATAGACTGGCATCATATTCAGAGAGAAATTTGCTTTTCGTCTCTTTAACACTACTGAATCCAGATTTAAGCACTTTATGATATTCGAAATAACTATAGCTAATTATCATATATGAACTAATTATTTTTATTTCTATTTTTTTTTTATTTTTTACACATGGACATAAAACATTCAATTAACACATGTTCTGTGGGATCATTTAAATCATTAAAACAATGTTCCTTCCCTAAAATGGATGTCATCTTATATCCCTATGTAAGCAAATAGTGTAATATACGTTGCTATTAAGTACTCATCTCTTTAGTCCCTAGATTATCATTGTGCTGTATGTTCTCCCAGACTCTTCTACAATGAAGAGGCTACTTCTTTGAATTTGCCAACTGTGTTTCACTTACTCTTTGTGCTCATCCCACTCCTTTTTGCCAGACATACTTTATTTCTCTAAACAGAGCACCAAACATTATGTGGAGACCTTCCTTTTGAGAACTATCACTCCTAAGGAACTCTTTCATCATATAAATGTTTGTTTTAACAGTTATATATTTTATAGAGAGACTATTACATTTAATCAACTTTTATAGAGAGAAACAATTACATTTAACATGGCAAAGACTGCACCACAAAGACTGGCTTTACTCTTCAGGGCCAGAAAATACTTCAGCCCCCAACAACTCTACAAAGCTCAGGTGAGACCCACAATGGAGTACTACTCCACATCTGGGATGGTGCTGTTGCTACACATACAGACTGCACCCCCAAAAAGGCCACCCAACCCGACTGTTTGGCATAAGTCACTCAGCAACATACTCCAACCTCTAGCCCACAGATGTGTTGTCTCTTTGTCTTTTCTAACACTACTACAGTGGCCTCTGCTCCTTGGATCTGGCTGGTCTTGTGCCACCTTCAATCAAGCACTCCCAATTCACTCATCTCTGCTCCTTTCGTCACCCATATTATATCCACTACCCCATGCCCCCACACTAACCACTATGTCCAGTCCTTCCTTCCTTCCCAGAATGTCAACCCTCAGGAATTCCCTCCCTGCAGTCACCAACTTGCATCCATTCAAGAGGATCATTAACTACATTGATCTCACTAGCTTCATAGGACCTGTGAAGGCTAAGGATACAACCTCTTCCTCCAGACCAAACCAATAAAAAAAATAAAAAAATAAACTTTTTGAGAGAGAGACAGACTATAACATTTAATCAGCTTTTGTATATAGAGAAAAAAACTGTTACATTTAATCACCTTTCCTTTATTACTGTTAACCCCATCTATTCTGTTTTAAGTAAAACTCTTATGAATATTTAGAATCTGTTCTTCGTCATGTGCCATGAGCTTGAGCTGGGATTGATCACCAGCTTCAGTATTTGAACATATATGATACCTAATTATGAACAGAGTCTAAACCATTCAAAACTTTGAGCTTTACTAAAAAAAAATAAAAAAAAATAGAAAAGAGAATGTCAATAATTTAGAGAATTTTCCCCCCATATAACTTTAGGCATACAACTTTTCAGTGTTTGCATGTCTGTGAAAAAAAAGTAAAAAATTGCTTTTATTATCGTCACTGTGTTTTTAACGACCATTTTTCCATGCTGTCTTGCAACAAACTATCTGTTTATTGACCTTGCATTATATTATCTGAGAAGCCTTATGTGTTCATATCTGTCCTCAGGTGGCTCCCACCTTCAAATTCTTTTGACAAAGGAACATATCTGGCCACTGGAAAACATTTTTCCCCTAGCAAGTATATCATCTATTTACATTACATGCCCATATGAACACAGTCATCTATTTGAAGGTACTGGCCAATACTTCTGATGCCCAGCTGCTTCTCAACTCATACTCCTTTCCTAACCCTATTTATTAATAAAGTAATTAAATAATTTATTGACTACCATTAAAAGAAACTTATAACTTATTTGTGACAAAAGACTGATAACAAAAGTAACTAAATAAATACGGAAAGGAAAAACCAACAGAGCATGTATTTATTATTAGGGAAAATAACAAACATGACTGCACTAAAATAATACAATATTGTAAAATGTGCAATCAACTACTGACCTTTGCCCACATGGCCTTTTCTTGAACAGCTTCGTTTTGGGGCTCAACATGAGCTGCATACTTAAGATTATTTACAGTGTATTCATGTCCACAGAAAACACGCTGAAATAAAGAAGATGTTTTGAAATAGTCTCCAATTTGTTGCTTACATGAAAGAAAGTTGTAAAGCTAGCCAGGTCAACAAAAACTGTGAGCTGAATTTCAGTAGAAATGTTGCCATATTGAAACAGTTTAAAACTAAGGAGAATAAAAGATAGAAAATCAGTAAAGACAATCCATACTAAGAAAAGTATGAGCAAATGAAACCAAAAATAAATTCTGAGTAAACTGGTAACATCTCCAATAGAAATGTCACAAAAAGACTGTCTCAGCCTTGCAAATTTACATTAATCTTATCTCGCAATAGCTCGTTGTTGGTTATTTTGGTGGTGTTGAATGTGCTTATGCTGTTTATATTGGTGTAAGTACTTTTGGGATTAGTAGGGTTTCATACATGTTTGCTTTTAGAGTACCTACAAAAAGGTTGACCTCACTAGAAATGTCAAACATAAGCAGCAGATTAAGTGCCCAGAAAAATAAAGCAAAATTAATGAAATCCTACTAACTCCCAAAATACTTATAACTACCCCCCAAAACAACATAAGCACTATTGGGGAAGCCTCTACTCAGTCGCTCAACCTGCAAAAAACTTCAGCCAAATCTGCCTCAAATACTACCATCTTCAAAACGGTTAAATATACAGAATAAACTATTACTGAATATAATTTACCAGGAAAGAAGACAGAATGGTCATGGCTAGAATACTGGCAGAACGATAAATTCTCGACACATAGAAATATTTCTTTCAGCGTGCATGAATGCCATCAGGAAATGACAGAAGCTACAACTCCTATAAAAGTATCTTACAAAGTCTTCAAAATACACAAACTTTACCTATCAACACCATTTACAAATAATCCAGAAAAATACATGAATTTACTGGAAAAATAACACTGACAGCAACAACGATAATAACAGGATGTACCATTATCTCCCTTCCCAATGTCACAGGTCTGCACAGAATATATTTAAAAAGGTTTCACACCCAGAAAATCTAAAAATTCTGCAATAGAATGCTAACAGCATTAAAAACACCTTTATGGAACTAAAATTTTTTATCAACATTCACAACGTTCATGTAGCAGTAATTCAGGAAACATTCTTACTACTAGAACACCCATCATTCCAAATTATACTCAAATCAGACTAGACTGACCCTTTTACAACAGGGGTGGTCTTATAGCATACATAAAAACTTGCATTCAATATATAGATATCACAAATAACATCTGTAAACTAATAAGGAATGATGCTACACATGAAATGCAGACTTTCAAAATAAACATGAAGCACATTAATATAATAAACATATACACCACCACCAAGCGTACCAACCCCCCCACCAGGTTAAAGCCCCTCGACACTCTCACAAACACCCTCATTGGGGAAGAATTCAATGTATTCAACCTGCTAGTTTTGAAATAATATAGATAAAAAGAGACGTGACATGATATCAGTGCAACTAGACTCCTTTTACATCTTAAACAATCCACACCAACACACCTCACCAACCCAAATACAACAACTCTTCCCCAGACACCACCACCTTCTTCTATCCACACCTAGCTACCACAACCACTTAGCAAACAATTCCCCAACCTTCCTCGAACCATCTACCAATATGACAACTTACTCACACATCAATGAAGAAAGCAAAAACACTTTTACAAACTTCAAAAAATCACAATGGAATGAGTTCACCAAGAAACAGAATCAAGGTTTTCAGAATTCAACAACACCACAATCACCAACATAGACACTGCAGTACATACATTCAACAAAATAATTACAAAAAAATACAACCCCAATTACACACCACATAAAACCCAGAGACTACCTCAAACACAATACACCAAAATCACACACAACCAAAATAATACTCAGCATCAAACAACTAAACAAGGAAATAACAAAAATAAATAAAGCACAGAAAAACAGAAAACTGGTAAACATTTGTATCCAACATAAACCAGAAAGCTAACAGTAAAACAACACTAAAGTAATTAGCAGTATCAACAACACCGACAACACCACATCCCATGTCACAATAACAACCTCACTTAATATACCCACACTGCAACCCCAAGTAAATGCCCTTATAAAATATTTCTCGAAGATCAGCCACCAAAAAATACAAAAAAGACAAGAACACAAAATGAAAAATATGTGCCTTCCACCTAGACTACACTTTCAACCCCTTCCTTCCATCAGACATCCATAAAGTAATAAGGAAAATCTAAAAATTAAAAAGCTTCAGAGCTAGACAAAATCACAAACATGCACCTAAAACACCTATGGCCTGAAGGAATCACTGCACTCCCCGACATCTACAGTTACTTGTATCAACACTGTCAAATTCCCAGAAGCTGGAAGCTGGCCAAAATTATAACAATTCTAAAGCCAAATGAAAATCCAAGTAAAGTAACATCATACACACCCATCAACCCCCTATGTACATCCTCAAAAATTCTACAAAGGCTAATCCTCGACATTGCTAATCCACACACCCACTTCTCCAAATAACGCTGATTCAGACCACTGCACTCAACTACTACACTACTTAATACAGAAAATACATGATGGCTTCAACAACAAAAAACCTCCTACACCTACCATTCTAACTACCATCGATCTCAGCAAAGCTTTTGACTCCATTCCACGCTATCCACTCATACAAAAAATACTCAACACCACCTTAAGAAACAATACAAAACGCTGGCTAGCAAACTACCCATCAGACTGCCAAAGCCTATGTAATGTACAAGAATAACACATCCAGAACCTGCAATTTCCCAAATGGAGTACCACCTACTCTTTTCAATCTATACTTACATGACCATCCCAAACCTCCACAAAACATAGACAGCCTAATATGCAAATAACATCATGCCAACATTCTCCCACCATTCTCCAGACATCGCTTCACAACTACTTCAACCTTATTTAAATCACCAAGAAATCTGGTTCCACAACAACAAACTTAAAGAAGCCCCTACCAAATGCATTCTTACCAGCAACACCTAAGAACATCAAATACAACCAACCTCACACTCAGCAACATAAAAATACCACACAAACAAAAGATAAAAATAGTAAGAATTACATACAACACCTCAACAACATTCACAACACAAATAGAAGATACAGTAAAGAAAGCAATATGATGTACAAACATACTTAGAGCAATCACAGATACCACATTTGGCCAGCAGAAAGAAACAACAATGGTGTACAAGCAATATATTATATCCACCATGGACTATGCCAGTTCTGTCTGGGGCACCAATCTCTCCACAACAAACCACAATAAATTACAAAGAATACAAAGCACTATGTATCATAACAGGTTGTACACAGATCAAATCCACAGACCACCTACACAATGAAACAAAAATATGTAAAATGAAAGACCATCTGGACATGTGAGGGACACAGTTTGTTGCGCAAGGATATAAATTTGTAGGGAGGATGTATAATTGATTAACTTGACCCCAGAACATTAGTTCAGTAGGTCTTTAGTTTGTTTTAGTCATCACAGATAAGCCCATGCAGGAACACCACCTTCCTTAGTGGTACTTATTTTATCAACTATAGAGAGTAAACTCACAATATAAAGGGACATATTATCTAAATACCACAAGACATTTATTATGTACTTTACCATTTCTACCACTCATCCGTCCTAATAAAAATAATAAAACCGCAATTTATTGTAGCATTTTTAAATGTTTTGCTGTGTTAACCATGGCTAGTTATGCAGATGTGGACACCTATACAGCTAATGTTTCCCCCTAAATCTAGCTTGGTTGACTGAGGTAAAAATAATAAGCTGGGTAAAATTTGATCTCATTACTTTATTGATTAGTTTTCTAACTTTTAACATACTAAGAAACAAATTATTTCATTCCTGTAATGTGCGGAAATTAAGAAATCATCTAATCTGGATTGCTTATATTTAGGAAGAGGGGCAGAAAATTTGGTGAGAATCAATGGTTGGAGGAGGAGTAAGAGACTACTAAAGAGAATTTACATACCGTATTTTGAGGGAGAGCTGCAAGAATATTAACCAAAGCATTGTACATTTGGTTTGGTGTGCCTTCAAAAAATCTGCCACAACCTCCAATAAACAAAGTATCCCCTGAAAAAAAAATGAAAAAACAAACATTTAGCTCTGAAGTGTCCCTTAAAGGATTTTAATTTCAGCTAAAAAAATATTTTAACTCCATCAGTGCATATCTACGAATGTCTACAATGCAATAAAACTTACATCTACCTATACAAAACAGCAGTTGGCTGAGTCAGTAGTATCAAAAATAGAATAAAAGCATTCTATTAATTGCATTGTGAAAGCTACTTAACTCTCATTGACCCAGTCTACTTAGCTGTAAGCAGCAATGATACTGAATAATTGATGTTTCATTAGTTGAGAGTACTGAACTCAAATCCTCCAGTGGGCCAGGGATAAACAAAAGAAAACCCAATACATAATGATAATCTTCACTGGTACCCCAATACATAATGATAATCTTCACTGGTACCCCAATACATAATGATAATCTTCACTGGTACCCCAATGATCCAATAACTTATGGGAAATAACTTGCATTTATGTCTACATGTTTTTCTTCATAAAATTTGAACACTAATTCAAACGCAGTAAGTTTGGCACCAAAATCACAAGAATCTATAAGGTTGGTGCTCAACTCCAGTTGCCATAGTGTTAATTAGACAAGTGATAAGTCAAACACTGGATAAAACACCAGTCTATTGCAGACAGTTGAAGTCTCCCCACAGGAAAAACTAAGCTCAAAACAAAATCCTTATCAATTTCACAGTACTATTACTAGTTACGAAAGTAAATTATATCACCTATGGAAACTACTTAGAGCTAGGTGAACTCAACCATAGACAGCTAAGTGCTTTGGCCAAGGACACACTGTAGTGTTAAAATACAAACTGCAGCCTTTCAACACCAAACCAAGGATATAATTTTCTTTATAGTAAACTGAACTGTATAGAGTTAAGCTCTGATTAACATCTTCTGCACCCTATACTATCTGGTTGTGTTAACTGTATATTAAATTTTTCTAAAATCTAATACCAGCGTATTAATAATTTAAAATCCTGATGCATTCATCAATAAGAGAGAAGCATAGAAGTGTTGGGTCTCTTGTTTCCCATTGGTTCTAAATAGATAATCACACTCATGCATACACACACACTTACACACGAACAGACATACGATGCATTGAAAAAATTAGAATTTTACCAACCAGTAAACACAGCAGGTTGATGTTCATCATTGCTGGTTACAAAATAACAGATATGTCCAGTGGTATGACAAGGCGTATAAAGACATTTAATGTTTAAATTTCCAAGCTGAAAGACACAAATATTGTTGAGTAGGGGTACATGGAGGCATTAAAAAAATAGTACAAGGAGGAACGAGTAAATATAAGAGTATAAGGAAAAGTTTGAAGAGTACAAGGAAGAGTACATATAGACATGCAAGTAAGAGTAAAGTACAAAGAGTACAAGTACAAAATAAGACAACCCAAAAGTAATTTGTTAAATTTAAGCATAATTTTATTCCCACCCCCATTCATTCTACATTGCAGTTTAGTAGAACCTGACAATTCAAGTTTTCTAGCACCACACAGAGAGTCTGTTTATAAATTTTAGAACCAAACTCCACTGGTTGCCTCTATTAAAAGTAATTCCGTAATTTACAGGATCAATTTCACTAATAGCTTCAGTTTCACAATATGAAATATTTAAAAAACTGTTAAGATAACAGAGAAAACAATATTGGAAGAGAATATATAAGAATATAACATACTAATGTAATATGTTTCAAAAGTTTGTAACTATTTCAAACACAACCCAGTTAGAATCCAGCATAAATGAATAAAGATGAATAGTTCAGTTTTATTTAATTAATTGTTAGTTTAAAAAGACAGCTACTTAGGGTCAAGAAATAACCAAGTGAGATTAACAGAATTAATGTGTTATTTTGCTGGTTAGCAGTAGTAGTGATTCATGTGCAAGTGATATATTATTGTTGTTGTTGCTGGGTAGCCTCAGATTTGTTGGAGTACACTTATGGCATGGAAATAGCTAATCAAACAATTACTTAATTGGCCTTCTAGTTATGACCATACCTCCTTTGCTGGGGGATATGCATGCTTAATTTCTACATCGTCTTTGTGACAGGGCTAGATATTACAAGTTTGATAAGCTTGGGCAAGGTGACCAAAGTACTGAAGAGGAATTGATACACATGAGACTCATTGAGGGCACATATCATACATCCCATAGATCAAGAATGTTGGAACAGCTGCAGTTAAACTCTGATTTGAATTTTGGGATAAATATCTAGTTTCTAATCTCTACGTTCTGAATTTAAATCAAATATGGAGATTGACTTTGATCCCTCTGGAGGTTGATAAAATAAGTATGTACCAGTAATATACTGGTTTCAATTCAATTGACAATACCCCTTCCTTACAAATTTGTGGCCTTATACCTCAGCAAGAAATCATTATTTTAAGGGAAGTGGAATAGCAAAAATAGTACCATGCTAATTAAATACCTTGCAGTATTTAGTTTCATCTTTTTATATTCTGAGTTTACAATCTACTGGGGTCTACTTTACCTTTTATCCCTCTGGGGGATGATAAAATAAGTACCAGTAATATATTAGGACCAATTCAATCAACTATAACCACCCTTTAAAATTTGTACCCTAATGCCAATATAAGAAATTAAGCAAAAGGTGATGCCAAGTACTGGACCAAATGCATTAGAATATTTATTTCTGCCCCTTTAAGTTCTAAGTTCAAAATATTCCATGATTGCTTTGCCCTTCAAAGTCAATAAAATACAAATATATTTATCAGTCAACTTATGGGCGCAGTTATAGCAATGTTGTTAAGAAATTCGCTTCACAATCATGTGGTTCCAGATTCAATCCCATTATGTAGCACCTTGGCAAGTGTCTGCTAACATAGCCTTGGGTTGATCCAAGCCATGTGAGTGATATTGGGCAGACAGAAACTGTGTGGAAGCCTGTTGGAGGGACTATTCCTAATCTCACACTTAATCCATTGCTCACCACCTAGCTATTGAGTGTCTTTAGTAGAGTCCACTCTGTTGCAAGCATTCATGTCAGTTCTTTGGTTCTAAGAATAACTTCCACCAAGCGGTCTCAGAGGCCCTGGAAAGGTCCTGGATGCTCTGGAAAGGTCCTGGATGCTCTGGAAAGGTCCTGGATGCTCTGGAAAGGTCCTGGATGCTAACCTTCCTTTCCTGACTAAGCCATAAAAAATAAAAATAAAAACAAAAACTATACACAACCTTAATTTTAATAAAACTGGATTTGTGTTTGATTATACCAAAAAAATTCAATAATTCATTTATGTTGAGTAAGAGCAACAGAATCAAGAGCATGACCATTCCTGATCTCTGGGTGATTTCTAGAAAGAGGATATATATCTTCTAAAAAAGCTATACTAAAGTGTTTTCCAGTTTTTTCTCTAGACCCATGGATCAATTTCAGCACTGCAAGTCAATAAAACACTCATCAGTTAAATAATCCACCTACTACTTCCTTGTGGTACTTATTCACTGTTTATTAAACTAGATTACTGAAAGTAAAAGTGTCTTTATCAGAAACAGTGCAGCAACAATGAAAGGATGTGAATTGTGAATACTTCAGACAACAAGCCAGTCCAACCAATTACTATACATACCTACATAGCAGGAGAAATGTATATGTAGCTAGTGAAACTTGTTTAAAATGTAACTCACCTTTATTTCATCACCATGGGACACCCGATGTGTCAATGCAGGAATTCGATCATCCCCACCAAGAACATCAATGCCAGAAGCTAATTTAACAAGACCCTCATTACCCCCAGCATGATCCCTAAAGAAAAGAAAGTTAAATAATAAAAACTGATTTTTCTGTTTTTAGTAAATTACTGTTGGTAAAAAACAAAAGTGAAGGAATTATCAAGGTCAACTAAGAGGTAGAAATGTTGTTGTGCAGCCCAGGGTAGCCTTGAGTTCTGATTGAGCAAACCTATGGCATATAGGTAGTTCGCCAAACAATCTGCATCGACAGCTCCGGATATGCCATATTCCATCAAGTTGAGGACCATACTGCACATCCTGACATGTAGTAATTAATTGTATGTGGTGCAGTGTAGGAGCCTGCACATGTTGTACTCTTTCCATTGTCCAGTCTGTTTCTGTATGTCTGTAGATTTTAGTAGGAGCCACAATGGAGAGAGGCAAAGCTGTCTACACACAACAGCTGCTGCTCCTCTGCCTTTATTATTGGTGCTGTACATCCCAGCATTGTGTTTGGGGCTAATGACACTTGATGGTGCTGCTATTCTTTTGTTTGCTTTCTATGTTTATCTGATTTGAGAGGGCAAGATAGTGTTCTTATGATACTGTTGTAGTAGTGTTGTTCTGGAGTGTTGTAAATGTATGTTTGTTCGAGGGTGATTGTGCATGTAGTGGCAGGGACTGTGCAGGTTGGAGCTTTTTGCAATAATAATGACAGCTGGAACATCCTTGATCATACGTCTGTTCAATTAGGGCTGACCAAGGGCTAAACAACATAAACATCACCCTTTGTTTCTAGAAACACCAGAGAAGCATCAATTACAACCAATCCTTACACTCAACAACATAACATACCACACAAAGACAAAAATACTAGGAGTTACATACAACACCTGCACAATATCCACAGCACATATAGAAGACATAATAAAGAAAGCAAAACAGCACACAAACATACTTAGAACACTCGCAGTTACCACATTTGGTCAACAGAATGGAACAACTACACTGGTATACAAATAATACATTAGATCCATCATAGGGCCTCAATCTCTCTGCAACAAATAATAAAAAAAACTACAAAATACACAAAACAGCACACTTTGCATCATCATAGGATGCACACAGATCACACCTATAGACCACCTGCACAACCAAAGAAAAACACTCAAAATGAAAGACCTCCTGGACATGCAATTGGTGAGTATTTGGTTAATTTACTGTATAGAACATAAATCCACCTATATGCATTAACAACATACATGAAATTAAAATGCTCAATAGTTCCCAACTAACACAATAGCTTGACATAACATTATATTTTTAACAGTATTGTCAATAGTATCACTTTTAAATGTTAATTCTTCTTTGAAATGGAATCAGTCCAATCCAAATTTGCGAGGAAGATTTAGGATGTAATATGGTGAACTATATGAAGTAATATGATAGTATATACATACATACATATATACATACATACATACATACATACATACATACATACATACATACATACATACATATAAACAGCTCAATCGAAATGAAAATTTAAAATATAAGATATTATGGGATTTTAAATATGGCATTGCTTTCTTTCATTCATCAGTTCAAATGTTAGAAACAAGAGAAAATGAAATGTGATACTTACCAATGATGATGTGTGGTTAATACAGTGGTAAGTGATACTCCTTCCTGTTGTACTGTAGACATAATCTGCAAATATCTTTGACTCAATGAAAATGGTAACATGGCAGACAAAATCATTATTATTATTATTATAGTGCATTCATATATTCTTAACAAATGAAATCCATGACCCAGCTTCAATTTTTTTAATTGGAATGTTTAATTATTCCACTAATGCAATTAAGAAAGGCATAAATACTACAGCTCATATCTATTTCCATCATTCTAGACCAGATGTTTTCAATCACTGTGCCACATATAATCCACAGGTATGCTGTGAGTTTTTGCGGTAAGTCAGAAAATGCTAGGATATTTAGAAAACTTGAGTGTTTTTAATGAACCACACCAAATGCATGTGTATTCCTTTGCAGTAAGGTGAAATGTGTGCACCCATTGCTGTTTTAAAATAATTTTTGGAAAGATATCAAAGACATAATCGAGAATGTGACTAGTTTCATTATCGAATACTTTTGCTCTTTAAATACTTCTGCTAGTGAATGTTTTCATTCTTTCAATACAAACACATATACCAACAGTGATGTGTATCTTTGAAATAATGCAACACACCAGCAGCTGTAGTAATGCACATTTTCTCCAAAGCAGGTTAGTTTTGAGTTCATGTGGTGTCAATTATTTGGTCGAACTGCTGGTGATGCATTTGACCCATATTTAACCCATATTTCCAAGTGGTATCCAACTCCATGACTTTTCATTTGTATTATCATTCATCGCTTTTTACATCCATTTTTCCATGCTAGTACCATGGGTTGGATGGAGATTTCTTGAGGCAGCATTTTACGGTCGGATGCTCTTCCTGTCACCAACCATACTGATTCAG
>JAOPJM010064536.1:0-14567 GCA_027124095.1 Muusoctopus leioderma
AATCGATGCGGGCCGAAATCACCCGTCCAACCCATGCCAGCATGGAAAACGGACGTAAAACGATGATGATGATATACATACACACACATGTGTATGTATTTAAAGGATACCCAACATATATTTTGATTAAACATGCAAATATATTACTCTTACCATGCAAAGATTAAACATGCAAATATATTACTCTTACCATATAAAAACACACCGTAGTCATCAATACAATGTATAGGGTATATATAAAACCATAGGTAGAATAAGCACATACATATCTACATTTAGATTTAAATATATGTATATGATATACATATATTTAAATCTAAATGTAGAAATGTACAGACACAGATGAATGCTACTTCTACACACACAAACACACACCAGAGGATAGCCATCTTGTTTTGCCAATCAATCATTGATAAGTGTTTTCACCAAAGTGAAATTCAGGGTAACTAGATTATATGAATAGTGACAGTTTCAGACCCCACCCTTTGGTCAAAACATTTTCTTTTATAAGATTAGACCAGAATACAGTTTTAAGAACAAAAATTAACTAATATAGACCAACTGAAGAAATCTCTGAAAAAATGGTCAGGAGTAAGTCGATTAAATCGACCCCAGTACCTGACTGGTACTTTATCGACCCTGGAAGGATGAAAGGCAAACTTGACCTTGACGGGATTTGAACTCAAAACGTAAAGAGCCGGAACAAATACTGCAAGGCATTTTGTCCAACACTAACGATTCTCTCAATTCACTAATAATAATGATAATAATAACCATTTCTAACTTAGGCACAAGGCTAGATATTTTAGGGGAGGGTAAGTCAAGTCAATTAAATCGACCTCAGTACTTCACTGGTACTTTGTTTATCAACTCCAGAAAGATGAAAGACAAAGTTGACCTCAGCGATATTCACTGCCAACGACAACAATAATTCTTTCTAATATTGGCACAAGGCCAGAAATTTTAGGGGAGGGTTAAATCGACCCTAGTACTTGACTGGTAATTGATTTTATCAACCCCGGAAGGATGAAAGGCAAAGTTGACTTCAGCAGGATTTGAACTCAGAGCGCAGTGAGCTGGAACGAATACTGCTGCAAGGCATTCTGTCCGATGCACTAACGACTCTGCCAGATTTCTAACATAAGCACAAGACCAGAAATCTTCAGAGAGAGGAACAGTCGATTACATCGAACAACAACAATATATATCCCTAAAAGAAATAGAGAAACTATCCAAATCAGGACTAAAAACAGAAACAATACCAATAATTGGTGCCTTGGGAATGATAAAAAAAAAAGATGCAGACAAATACATACATAACCAAAACCACAGCACTTACACATATACACAACATACACAAAATAGCACTACTAAGTTATGCACATATATTACATAGAGTACTTTCAATACAATAGAAAAGCACCAAAATAGAACACTGCATGTATCCAAGGCATATAGAGCTGCACTCAACTGTGCAGTGAAAATATGTAATAGTAGCTGTAAAATAGCACCAAAGAAAAAGAAATGATAGTATAATAACTATGTAAACTGCAACACATTAGTAACTGGATCAATGCAAAAATTGTTTGCAAAATACAAAGCAATTTTGTATTCTTGCACTGTTCCAGTTGAAAATGGTAATTAGCAAGTGTAGTAAGTAGCACAGTTGGGTGAATAGATACAATACAATACCAAGCTCTAGGACAAAGAGCCAACACTTCATATCCTATTATACAGGCACCCTGCTATCTTCATATATCCAAGAGATATTTCTCTCTGTATGGCATAAGTATATTTATATGTAAATAGGTTTCTTGAGGAAATGGGGAAGCACTATACAATTGATTTCTTGATTAGCAGAGTATTACTGGTACCTATTGTATTGCCCCCACCCCCCACCTCGTGGGATGAATGGCATAGTCAGCCTTAACATGATTCAAACTCTAAACATAAATACAGCAAGACATTTAACCCAGATCTCTGGTATTCTTGCTACTCCATTGTCCTCTATAATTAACAAGCATTTTTGTTATGTTGCAGTGGAATAAGTAACAGCTCACTACACCATTTAAGTGTATTCATTCTAAAAGATCTCTGAAACCAGCATAAAAATTAGTTCAGTTTCTTCAAGACATCTTCAATGGTACGACATGAAAAAAAAACATAAAACACATTGTGATTCCTGGTGTCAATCAGAGAGTTTACACTTGAATTATAGAAGAATCAAAGTTGTTGGGAGTACTTCAAATAAGACTCTCCATCAATGTAACTCAGAGTAACTCCAAAAACATTGAACATGTAGTACTGTACAGAAGTGTTACAACTCTTTCTATGGGAAAATATGCAAATCTGGGTATTAATAACCCTTCAATCATTGTTATATTAAAACAAACACTTTTAACCTTTTGCGACCATGTGTTTAAATTAATTTTGAAAATAACTAAAACTTAAGAGGGCTTTAGTAAAATAACTAACCTTTATATTATTAAGCTCATACTAAAAGAAAACATTATTAAACTCAGGCTTCAAACATAAATTAACAAAAAGTTCTTACACAAAATTGCGATGGAAGGTTGAAATTTAAATACAACCACTTTAAAAAATAATTTTGTATCGTAGAACCAGAGGCAGTCTCAAGCAGGATGGCATCAAAAGGATTAATGCCCTAATTCACCGTGTCACAAAACATCTAGTACTCTGTGTGTAAAATGTTCATCAATTGACAAGTGTTCTAATGGTGACCATCTCATATTCTTTTCTGGCATATTACTTCCAGGACTTAGTTATGCAATATATTCATCGATTTCGTGGATGGTAGGGTGAAGTTTGAGGGAGATTTGGCTGTGATTTCTGGCAGATCAAATGACCAAGTAGGGGCTCCCATGTGCCATTGGTCTACTTGATCAGGGTTGACCTGAGGCTAAACAACAACAGCAATGGGAGCTAACGAGCCAATGAGGGAGCCTCTAAATGGTCCTTCAACCTACTAGAAATAGCAACGAAATCTCCCTCAAATCCCACCTTACTGCCTTAAAAAAAGAAAGGTCATATTGGATAATCTAGTCCTAGATACACTATGCCATGCCTGGACAAAAGATGGGATGGTTATGGCTGGAATGCTGTCAATCATAGGCCTGCTTGAACAGCATCGACCCAGGGCTAAACAACAACAACAATAACAATTATTAAGAGCTGTAGTGCTTTATAGAAATATCCGTGCCAGTTTGTTTTGTCACTGAATGGTGGCATTTCTCCTATTTAATTAAATCAAAGACTGACTCTAGTAACTGAAGGTATTTCTGCAATACATAATCTGCAGATAATCTCCAAGTAACACTTAGTACATATTCTATATTTCACACTAGTCAAAAAGAAATCTCTCGTTGTACACAAAATTTTCTGGGGTACATTGGGATGTCCATGACAAATTTGATAAAGATTCGTTCAGAAATGGCGACATTGTTTAAAACAAGACAAACATTCGTGCTTGTATGTATGTATATATGTGTGTGTGTGTGTGTTCACGTTTGTCTTACAAAGACTTCATTGCTGACACCACTTGGCTACTGGTACTCATTTGTTTACATCCCATGTAAAACAATAGGGCAGCAGATTAGCTGTTCCGGTTAAAGATCCATAGAAAAACTACCTTACTGATAAAAATATGTAAGGTTTGGCAACAGGAAGAGCATCCGGCTGTAGAATACTACTCCGAAAACAAAATTCATCCAACCCATGCCAGCATGGAAAACGGATGTAAAAACGATGATGATGATCAAAAATTTAAATTATATTCATGATTTTCATTTTTTTCCCCTCGCTTTTTATGTTTATCTTGTTTAAGTGTGTTTCCACTGTATAACAACAGATGACCAGTCATCACCATTTTGAACTAATGTTTGTAAGATGTATTTAATACATAAAACATTTCCCAAAGCCACTTCACAGATACACACACAATACATACATACACACACACATTCACACAAAAATCACTTGCAAGTACATTTACCAACAATTATAATACATGTACATAAGAGAGGCACTGGGGGTGGGAGGCACTAAGAAAGAAGGAAATAACTATATAACCTTGTAAAAGCCTTGTCTATCCTATAAGTTCAACTGTTGACATATTGATTACACAAAAAATGACTGAAACAAGTAAAAGTTTAACTTTCAAACACTTAACAAAGTTGACATAGCCTATCTATCATCATCATCGTCAACATCAGAGAGTCTCCCCTCTCCTGTAGTCATGTTGGTTGTGGGGCACCACTGAAGAGCTATTCATCATGTAGTAACTATAGGAAGATAACACTGGTCTGGTTTTTCATTACCTTCCCACTGGTAGAAGTTGAATTCAGCACTCCGAGCTAACAAACTACTTGTTAATTTGAAAACCCTTTTCAGGCCATACCAACCCGCCTGAGACTACCTATGATTCTAGGATTTAAAACTGGTGTCTATTTTAAAGGAAGGAGTAACATATTTAATTTTGTACCCTCTACCATAATTTTAGAAATGAACCTTTTCTTAAGTTATGTTCCAAAACACCAACTTAAATAGTGAAGTTATTTATTTTACTAAATCACTCCAAATTCTTGATTATTTTCAAAATTAATTGAAACACATAATCAGTGTATTTCATGAATAATATGGTCAGAAAAGGGTTAAGAGTGCTGGACTGGGTTATTTGAGAGTTAATCATCCTATATACATTCCTTATCCAGCTACACACAAGATGAATTAAAATTTCAAAACACATTTCCTAGAAATACTTTTGTTTTTTTTTCCATACAATTTATATCATTTGATTTTGGCTATGATAGATAAGTTCTACAATTTTAGGGAAACATCGTGTTACGATTCTCTACCTCCGTCCACCCACCTACCCCCAAAAACACAAGACATGAAAGTGGGAGTGAAATGAAATGACTTCAACCAAGAAATGAAACCAGGTGATAGTTTCAGTTCACCAGGAACTTATCTCTCTCTCTCTCTTTCTATAAATATCATCATCATCATCGTTTTACGTCCGTTTTCCATGCTGGCATGGGTTGGACGGGTGATTTCGGCCCACATCGATTTCTCATTGGAGTCACCACTCTCCCAGACGGGTCAGTGGCCCACGTCTCGCTCGTATGTTTATTTTACAAATATACCTGTAAAATCTGTCAGCTGGTTGTATGAGACAACAAAGTATTCTGTATACAATGGCAGTGCCCCAGCATGGCTGAAACCAGTAAAAGAGTAAAAGAGTATACCAGTGGTTCTCAAACTTATTTTGTCATGGAACCCATAACTATATTTTACAGACAACTCCTATTTTGAATAAGACATTAAATGAAGCAAAAATTGTTTTAGAGAGAGAATTTATTTGAAAAATTGTGAATACCATTATTTTATAAAATAAAATTGTTTATTTATGATTGAAAATCTTAACCGTTTACTTTGTCATCTACTAATGTTGGTATCCTAGAGGGGGCCGTTTCACTCATGTAACATAGAGTTTTTCAGGTCGTTTCAGTCATGAAACATAGAGAATTTTCAGAAGTGAAAATTATGTGGAGAATTATGTTAAATGTATTAAATACAAACAATACGAAAAAATTATCCATATCCAGTTAAGCCTTTTGTTACCATATTTCTAATGAAATATTCTGACTATGATTTTCAATTAATTTTGAAATAATCAAGAATTTGGAGGAATTTAGTAAAATAATTAACTTTCTCGTTATTGAGATGGCCGCACTCCAATGACTAAACCAATGAAAGAGTAAAAGAGTAAGGAAAACAAAAACCTAACGGCAATTGGTAGCAACTCTAAAAGAAAAGGGAGATAATTTCAAGAAATTAAGAATTTATTTCTCAAGTTAATTTCCAATCTTACGGAAAGAATAGTCCCTTGCCTGCAATCAAAGATCAGACTCTTTTTTCCATAAGCATGTAAATTAACTAGAGACATTAATTTTTAATTTCTTGAAATTATCTCCTTTTTTTCTTTGAGAGTCGCTAACAATTGTCGCTAGGTTTTTGTATTTTTCTTTCTCCATGTAAGAAGAAAATTTCAATTAATTAAGAACTTTTTGCATACGTCATTCAGTACATCACATTACTACTTAATTATCCAAATTCATGCTATTGGCCTATTTATCTCCGGTAGCTCATTTTATTTTTAATTATAAATTGATATATACATTCGTAAATAATCTGCGAACTATAAATAACAATAAACTCTTTGTTGCCAATCGAACAATACATCACCAACTGACCACTCAAGCATGCTAAGTATTATTATCCTGCTGGGATGCTGCAAATTTTTCATGCTTAAAATAAGCATATGAATGTTTATCTGCTAAACAAAGCACATACGTCTAGTAAATGGATACGCCATGTGATTTATATAGCAATTTAATTCAGTCAGTGTTAGTTAAATTACTCCATTAATTTATGTCTCACAAAGCAAGATATCACCGACACGATATCACATCTTACTAAAGTGTATAGACAAGATATTACAATCTACTCAAGTGTATATAGCCAAAATATCTCCAACGTATAGACAATTCATAAAGTCTTAATCCAAAGTATGCCCAATATATTTTCTTACACTAAAGTATAGAATATATATTATGTCTTAACTCAATGTATAGACAATATATCACATCTTACTCCTGTATACAGACACACCTCACTCTAGTTTTTTCCCCACAAGATATCACTCCTTACTGCAATGTCTACATAAAATATCACAACTTACTCCAATGTATGCACAAGATATCACACTCTACTCTAGTCTTTTCACCTCTTACTGCAATGTCTAAACAAAATATCACACCTTACCCCAATGTAATACACAAGATATCTCATACCATACTTCAATGTCCAAACAAGATATCATACCTTATTCCAATGTCTGGACAAGAATTGATTCAAATATGTCTTCTATTATAATTCCATTCACGTCTAGGATGCATTATAGGAATATAGATAGCCCCCCAGTATTTGACTGGCATGTTATCTTATCGACTTTGGAAGGATGAAAGGTAAAGTTGACCTCGGCTGCATTTGTACTGAGATAAATTATAAATAATTGCTATTATTTCCATTGAATCTATAATATATATAAGTTAAATAACAAAGTGGGTGCTAACATACTTAATGTAGTTAGCCAAGAAACTTTTATTAATTAAAATTGCACCCGTAGTGAGGAGGAAAAAAAAAACATTATATTACTGACTAATTCTGGTAAAGAAAAGCAGGGGAGATAACCCCAGAATGTAAATTAATTAATATTGATTAAAAATGGGGGTAAGTGAGTCTGACAAATTCGCGCATGTTTCGGTCCTATTAGACCTCCTCAGTGATGTCTAGACTAACCTATACCGCCTGACCTAAGCCGAGGAGAGATATTGTTTATTGTACTAATTAACAAAATCTACTTTACTAACTGATATGTTGTACCAAATGACCAATTACTGATAGGGCAGATAACTGAATGAATTGGCAGCAATTCAACCAAGCTTACCCCCCTCTCTCTCCCCAAACTTTCATAAATATTTACCTGGGGCTATTTCAAGGAAGGGGAGCGTCAGTTACTCTTCATATTTTATATATATATATATATATATATAATATTTATTTATTAATCCAGCTCCAGTTTCTCTACGACTCCGGTGTTTCTCCAAACGTGACCAATCACGCTGGTTCCTCAGGTAAACTGCTGGAAATGAAAGTCTCACACAGATACTGGCAGAGGTGGGCGGGGCAAGGATGGGGGGGGGGCGGATTTCAGCAACCAAGAAAATTTTATTTTTTACATCAGACTTATTCCTTACGCTAACATGAGCTGAAAAAGACAATGTTTTTATGCATATTGATAATTTAGGCTTTAAAGGGTTAATTGTTTTAAATTCTATTATTCTTTTACTGGTTTCAATCATTGGACTACGGCCATGCTGGAGCACCACCTTCACAGGTTTAAGTCGATTGTATCAGCCTGGTACTTATTTTATTGATCTATGTTTATGAAATGGTTAAGCTATGTTTCTTGGCAGGGCACCAGTTTTTACATCACTAAACAAAAACATGCATGCACACACACACACACACACACACACATGCTCTGGTTACTTTGTAATAGTTATTTGATTGTATTGGCTCTTTTCTCTGTGTACATGTGATGGGTATATCCTATTTCAATCTGCTTTAGGTTAGTGGGTTCACAACACAGTGAGTAGTTTTCTTGTTTTCCTATCTAAGCTCTTCAATTCAATTAACTTCCAATTTATTATGTTGAAGCTGTAGTTTATAACTGATATGGCTAATGTATTTATATCTATTATCTTATTTTTGGCATTGAGTTTGGTTTTCAATATTAGCCATTTTTAATTTTCTCCTTTATTTCTGTATAATGTATCTTTTTGAATTCTTCTGTTTGTACATGTTACAAATGATCAATGTTTATCCTTGATTTCAGAGTGATGAGGAACGTATGCTTATGGAATGTCGAGCAAGAGAAGCTGAAATGATGGCAGCTACATTACTGGAAGATTCTGGTCGAAGGTGAGATACTGAAATTTCTCAATTCTTCCAAGTTGAATTATAGCACAAATTTGTTCTTAGTATCGCCCAAAGTATCCTGGTCAAATCTTAGAAGAACCAAAGATTTTAGCTGTTTCAACCAATTCCAGCTGTAATGCACAGGAACTCCAAGAAGTACAGGACAGCTATTGATAACCACACAATCATAGTCATCAAAACAAAGAGATTGTTTCAAGGGGATTCTAGCTGACCTTGTTACAAAACAATTATAACTGCAATGTATTAGGGAAATATGAGTTCCATCTGATATTTCATCACAGCTTACTTTTGTTTCTTGATTGTTGGTGACCTGTTATTTTAATCTATAAGCTGTTTCCTGATTCTAAAGATACTTCTACTATCCACAACATGCACACATCACAGGACAGCTGCACTCTGTGAAAAAGAAGCTTTCTGATAAGATACAGTTTTTACAGTAAAGGCAAACATCAGATTTCCTATTTTCTCTTCTAGAAACTTCAGGTTTCTTGGTTGTTTATTAAACTCTGTTCTTCTTTGTCATATTGCTCCAAAGCAATCTAATTACAAACTTAAGCTTCTATCTTTAGCCTTACAGATTATCTTACCTAATATGGCAGGTTATCTGCTAATCTAATTAATATTGAGAACATGGATTGCTGAATCAATAGGATATGGAACAACCAGCTGAGGGGTTGGCTGTTCATACTCTGTCATTGGAACTGCATTTTGTTTGTGGTTAAGCCATTTAACCCTGTGTGGTTAATGAGTTCGCTTCGCAACAACCTGGTTCTGGGTTCAATCCTTCTGTGTGGTACCTTGAAAGTGAAATTTGGTTGACTGAAACTGTGTGTAAGCATGTGAGATGGATTGCTCCTGTTCTTGAGTGGTAGAATTAATCCATCGCCCCGTTTAACACCACCACCTGACCTTTAGTAGAGTCCACTCTGTTGTAAGCATTCGGGCCTGGTTTTTGGTCTGAGAATAGCTTCCTCCCTTCCTCCTTCCAGTCTCAGAGGCCCTCAAATAGGTATTGCAGGATAGGAAGAACAACTTACTGCTAGCAGCAGCAGCACTATGAAATTAATGAGTGTTTTGTTAGCTTACAATACTGAATTCAGTTCTACCACAAAAGGTGTTACTAACCAGCAGGATATTTGTCTTTCATTCACATAATGCTGTCTAAACTGGAGACAAGTATCAACCCAGTGAACTTTGGCAGTCCATGAAATGACATTCATCCATCTGATGGATATTTGTTTCATTTATTTATTATTTTACTTTCTTTTTATCCAATACCATTACTAGAAAAGATTGTGTTGTGCTAAAGTTCACCATTTTTTTAATGGATTTAGTTGGTTACAAAATTTAATGCAAGTTTTTCCCAAGTGAGTATTTAAGCTCTGCACTGCAAGCTAAATACAATTGTCAATTACACATCTATTTATAGCAGCAAATTGCATCTCTGCATGGTATCTATTTACTGATAGGTAGACTGGACCTTTGATAGTTAAGTGACTTTCTCAGAGACCCAGTAATAGTATTTAGACATGAAGCATCAAACCCTCAGTTGGGGGTTATTCCAACCCACAAATTAATTTGAAATGTTGATCTGTCCTATTACAGAGCTAGTCAGGCTGAACAGCTGAAACAAGAAGTAATTAAGGCCAGAATGGCTGAAAAGCAAGCGAACGAGAAGTTAGCTGAGATTACAAAAGCATCACATGATGTACGTAAAATGAATAAGGGTTTTTTGGGGGTTTTTTTTCTCTCAAATTTGATAAATAATGATTCTTAGGTATTTTGTACTTATTTTCAAATGCTTAAAGTAATTATCTAGTATAGACATATCGAATGAATGATTCAGACATACTGGACGGGGGCTCAAGTTAGACCCAAGAATGTGGAAATGGCACAGATGAAAAGATACAGATTTAAGATTGGTAAAGAAATTTTTAATTGCAACACAATTTATGGGAGTATAGAGAACGGGCATTGTCGTCATCATCATCACCATCATCGTCATCAAGACATTGGATGGGCGCATCAGTCAAAATGCCTTACATATTTACTTATGTTCTTTATGTTCTAAATTCAAATCCCATCAGAGTCGATTTTTGCCTTTCATCCTTCTGGGGTAGATAAAGTAAATACCATTGAAGTACTGGGGTTGATTTAATCAACTATACTCTCCCTCAGAAATTCTGTCCCTGTGCCTATGTTAGAAATCCATATTATTATGATGGTTAATGTTATTTTTATTTTGGCAAAGCGTGGTGGATTGGCAGAATCGTAAGTGCATCGGACAAAATGCCCTGTAGTGTTTGTTCTGACTCCTTGTGTTCTGAGTTCAAATCCTGCTGTGGCCTGCTTGGGTGGTAGACTTAATCCGTCGCCCGGTTTAACACAACCACCTGGCCCTTGGATGCCTTTAGTGGAGTCCATTCTGTTGTAAACATTCAGGCCTGGTCTCAGGTATGAGGATACCTTCCTCTCTCCCTCCCACCAGTCTCAGAGGCCCTGAAAAATGGTGATGGACACTGCCTTCCCTCCTGACTAAGCAATAAAGAAAAAGGATCTAGCATGTTACTATTGATTTGTGTGGAATTTTCTGTTTGATACAGTAACGTCTTATTTGTGGGAATTTAAAGGTTCTTTTTTCATGAACAATCACTCTAAAAAAAAGTTGGTTCTTACCTTCTGAAGACTTCATGTAAAAATCAGTTGTATTTCTGTAAAAGCTCAAGTTAAAGTATATAACATTACTGTACAAAGGAGATAGCTATGTTCTAAGTTATCTCCCTTGTACTGTTATGTTTATTTTTGTGGCCTTCTAAAGCAGGGGTGGGCAATCTTTATCGAGAAGCGGGCCGCATGAGACATGGCTCATCATCAGGCGGGCCGCACTACTAAACAAATTCAAAGTAATTTTTCGTTAGGTGGGCCATTCAGAAAGCACCGCGGGCTGCAGTTTGCCCATGACTGTTTTAAAGCATGATGTAGATTTTGTTTGCAAAGTAAAGCTATTTGTTTTTCCCTTTTCTTTTTACGTCTCTCAGCTTTATCTTTCTTATATCTCTCTCAGTCTTTCTTCCTGTCTCTTAGAGTATTGTTAGAGAGATAGGCAGTAATGTTTGAGTTTTGAGTGTAGGGTAAGTTTCTGGAAAGCCCTTTCTGTTATGCTCATTCATTCTTAGTTGAGCTATTTCACTTATTCATCATATTTTCGATGATATGTCTGCAGGGGAAAATGAATGATTAGGAAAAAAGTAAAAGAGTGGATCGAATTCTGAAAATATGTTTATTGAATTGATTACCCCTTTCACATATCTTTCCAATGTACTTTTGTCATTTTTCAGAACATCTTAAAACTGAATTCCAACCTCGAACTCCCAGATGTTGGCCTCATTGCTGATTTCTATGGAGGAGATGATGCTATGGAAGGCAGCTTTGATTTCCCCAAAACTCATGATATGGATCAACTTTCTCTTAAAATTGAGAAAGAAAGGTAAATGCATATTTTATTGAATTATTATGAGTTAAATTCAGATTGTTTTCTATTGTATTTTTTAAAAGAGAAAGTGATATGATAAACATAATTAGTATTGAAGGATTGGGGAAATTTGCATGAATTAGCATAAATTCTTTAAGATGGGATTAATGCAATGAGCTTTGTCAGTGAGGGTATACTTGACCTGGTAATGGTGGCCAAATTTTCCCTGAAACAAATTTCTATTTGACACCATTTGTGACAAGTTCTAATTCCTAATAAAACATGTGAATGAGGAGGAGCTATAATGTTAACTACATAACAAAGTTTGAGTAATATGCTAGATTTGTTGAATATAAATACAAAGGTAGTGCCATTTTGTATTGTATAAGAATTCTGAGGTAGCAATTGTTTTGTTTTTTTTCAAAAGAAGACATGAATTTGTTTACATTGTGCAAATTGAAGATGGGAGCTTCACTGTTTGAGTCAACTCAACTAAGGAAGTGTGTTGGTATAGACATATAATGTGGATGGTTGGTACCTGCTGGTTAAAAAAAGTAGCATGTGCTGTGAGTGGAACTGTGACAAAGGAATACCAATGAAGACATGGGAAAAAGTAGTGAGGTCAGATCTGAGGATGCTTGGCCACCTCACAGACCCATCTAACCCATACCAGCATGGTAAAACAGACATTAAAATGTTGGTGGTAATGATATTTGGTGTGAAGTTTGTGAGTCTTTGTAAAACATGTAATGAGATTTTTCCCCATGCTCTGAGCTGCCTAAGTCTATCCAATTTCAATTTCAATTGGATTAAGACAGAAGTGACTGGCCAAATCCATGTAACCCTGGCATTTATTAATGTTTGTTTTAGTGTTTCAAAGGGAGGGAGCTGTTGCTGATGTTGGAAAGTAATTATTGTATGGCATTGAGATCTAATTATTTTATTGTAGAACTCAATATTCTGTTATAAAGTTTATCCCAATAAATAGTTTTCTCTACCTTATTTTCCTGCCTTCATAGATTGTTGTTATACTTCATCTGTCCATTTTCCTCAGTTATATGTTCTTTTGCAAACTATTGTATATTTCATAATGATGATAATTAAAATGCAGGAGTAGAAATACAATTAATTATAATCATCCAATATGTTATCAAAACATTGCATGCCAACTGTATAAAGTTAAGTTAATCAGAGAGGTTGGTGTTTAATACTGGTTTCTGAAGCACCATTCAAGACATTTCAGAATATAATAATTTATCATTGGTAACATTGTAGAAAAAAAATCTAAGTAGCTCTGGGTAACCAGAGATACATTCAGTTTACTTTTTCTTTCACCCCTCCACATTTATAATTGGATGGGCAAAAATAGGGAGTTTCATTTCTGTTATCCTTGTGTGAAAACTGAAGGTAGTGGAGTGCTGACATGGCAGATCACCAGACAAAATACTTTACCTGCCAGGGTCAACTGTACCTTTCATCCATCGAAGGTTGATAATTGTCAGAGGTGTCTAAACAACTATATCCCCCTCCTTTACAAATGTGTACCTCTTGGGGAAAACTGTGGATATCACAATAAAGCAGTTCTAACTTGGAATTAAAACTGAATCACAAACTGTCTTCTCAAAAGCATTCTGCTGCTGCTGCAGCTTGGCAGCTGTAATAAGAATGATAGCGATAACAATAATAATATTCTAATATTTATTTTACAGAGTGGAGTATATGGAGAAAAGCAAACATTTGCATAGACAACTGCAAGACCTGAAGACAGAGATTGAAGTTTTAAAGGTGGAGGAAAACCAGACAGAACTGGATCGATTGCATGAAGAAAGTGTAACGAGAGGAGACACTAAATACTCTACACTTAGGAGGGTAAGAATATTCATCTTTTCTGTAATTATAAACTCTGTGCTTTCTCTATGTTTATATATGTTGATGAACTACTTCTTATAGCAGAATCTGTTGAGGTGTTGCAGAAAATATATTAAACCTGGAAGCCTAGTCTAGAGTCCAAAGGCTTAAAGGTCAACATAGTAAAGCCAAAGAACTAGTTAGTAATAGTGTTGGGACTGATACTTTAATTAGTAACCACACAGCCATGCCTGCACCATCAGTTTGGTTTTTAATTAGTCTGACTCTTTTTTAGTATTCATTTTTATTTTTCCCTTTCATTTCTGTATATTTTATCTTATCCAATCATCTACTCGTATGTATGTGTGGTTCTGTTAATTCTCGGATTTCACTGTCTAAATCTAACTTAACCCTTTTGATACCAAACCGCCTGAAACCGCCCCTGGTTTTATGACAAAAAAAACATTTGTTTTAAAGTGTATATATTTAAATTTAAACCTTCCATTATAATTTTATGCAAGAACTTTTTGTTAAGTTGTGTTCCAAACACCAACTTAGCGAGAAAGTTAGTTATTTTACTAAATCAATCTAAATTCTTGATTATTTTCAAAATTAATTGAAAATCATAGGCAGTGTATTTCATTAGAAATATGGTAACGAAAGG
>JAOPJM010064718.1:0-14563 GCA_027124095.1 Muusoctopus leioderma
TGAGAGAGAGAGAGGACTTGTAAGTTGTCCATATCTGAACGAAGTATAGAGCACTTAAATACGCATACTCCCAAACACAAACATATTCACAACTTTTGAGATAGCAATGAATTATAGCATTTCGCGTTAATTCTGTTTTCTTTCTTTCTTCTTTGTTACAATTAATAATTTTATCAGCTCTTTTACTTCTCATGATAATCTGCTGAGTGTGAACTCTGCAGTATGTTTTGATTGTGCTTCTTGGTAATGAATGGCTACAAGCGAATGTAGTAATTCTTTCAGTTTCTATTTCGAGGCTGACTACCGATGTCTATAAGACATTTTTTTTTTCTTTCAAATTAGTAAGTTCTTTGAGATGATCCCATTTTAAAACAAAATCTCATAAGTTAATTATCGAAGCTAGAAGTTTTTTTAGTTTTTTCGTTCATTAAATAGATTGCTTATTGAACGTAACCTTTTAACCTTTTATAGTGTCAAATATTATCATGTCCATCTTATAGACAAAATCTTCTGATTAAAATCAACCAGCACTTTAGAAAGATTACAGGGAATTTCTATTGCAGAAGAAAGGAGTTAGAGATAAAAAGAAATAACTTATAAAGTATTATAGAAATTGCAATATTCTATTTTCAGCTTCGATGCAAAAAGAAAATAATCAGGGATTAGTTCACGTGACTTAATCAATCAGGCACAGTCAGCAAGACAAAGAAAAGTAGATTCAATTCCTGATTACAACCGAGATAAGTTAAATATGTAGGCGTTTTCATAGACATACAATTCGAAGTTGAAGATATATTTTTGATATGCACCACTATAAACGGCGAGGGATGGCGATGGAGTGGTTAGACATGTTAGCGATTCGTGTAAAGCAACTTGCAGTGTTTAATGTTGTCGTCCTTCTATGTTTTGAGTTCAAATCTCGCCGAAGTCGACTTTGTCTTTTATCCATCTATGGTCGACGATAAAATAGTACTAGTCATATACTGCAGTCGACTAAGTAGACTGAACACTTCTGTCCCACATATTCGTGACCCTGTGTCCATGTAAGAACTCGTTATTAGAAATGGAGAGAACGTTTTAATAATGAATATGTGTGTTATTGGCGTCGTACAATAAGCGAACTGAGTGTGCGAAATTTCACTTCACTCATGTTACAAATTTGCTTGAGCAAAACATGAACTTCACACAATCTCATTTCTCCTTTGCTTTAAATCAGAAACGCCTTGTGTCTGTGTAAGAAATCATTATTTCAAATGAAGATTCGCAACTGGTTACGGTCAACTTTGCCTTTCATCCTTCCGGGTTCGATAAAATAAAGTACCAGTCAAGTACTGGAGTTGATTTAATATTCCTATAAAACATCCTAGCTGTGAATAGAATTATAATAGAAGAATAAGACTAAGGTTGTTATTGTTATGTAGCCTCAGGTCAGCCCTGATCGAGCAGTCCTATTGTACGCTGAACGACGAGGCGTGACCCACAGATCAATCTTCCTTGTTATAACATGACTCTACCAAGCTGAGGACCATACGGCACAATCCGACATGCAATGATGCATCGTATGGGATGCAGTGCTACAGTCTAAACATGTACTCTCTTCACTTTCCAGTCTATTTCTGTATGCCTGGAGATTCAGGTGGTGACCACAATGGAAGCGGACAATGTGGACTTGGTCAGAGCTTGACAGTTACTATTCCTCTGCACTTATTGTTGATGGTGGGCATCCTAGGGTAGTGTTTCGGGCTAGTGGGACTATTGATGTTGCAGCTATTTCTGTGTGTATGCGTTTCTTATGCTTGTCTGGGCTGAGTGGGAGAGATAGTTTTCCGATGTTATTCTATTAGTGTTCTAGGGTGTTGTATATGGTACTTGGAGGTGGTTTTTCTTGTGGTGGCAGGACTGTGGGGATTGAAGTTTACTGCAGCAACAAACTATGTCCCTTGCATATCCAGATGGTCTTTCATCTTTAAGTATTTTTGTTTTGATGTGTAGGTGGTCTATGGACGTGATCTGTTATGATGCGTATTGTGGTTTTGTGTTCTTTGTAGTTTATTGTGTTTGTTGGGCCCAATAAGATTGGTTTAATCCATGATGGATCTGATGTATTGCCTGTACACCAATGCTATTGTTTCTGCTGGTCAAATATGGTAGCTGTGGTTGCTTTCAGTATGTTTGTGCATTGGTTTGCTTTATTTACTGTCTCCTATTTGTTTTGTGAATGTTGTGGACGTGTTATATGTAACTTCAAGTATTTTTGTCTTCTATGTGTGTGATATGTCTATGTTGTTAGTATGATAGCTAATTGTATTTAATGTTCTCTAGTGTTGCTAGTAAGAAGGTAGACAGAGGATTTGATAGGTAATACTTTAAGTCTGTTTTTGTACAGCCAGGTTTCTAGATAATTTGTGTAATTTTTGAGAAGTTGTGCAACAGTGTCCAGAGAATAGTGGGAGGATGTGAGTGTGGGGTCATCTACGTATGAGGCTGTCTGTATGTTTTGTAGTTTTGTGGAAAGGTCGTGTAGATATAGTTGAAAAGAGTGGGTGGGAGGACGGATCCCCGTTTACTCTATTCGTAAAATTGCCAGTTCTGGAAGTGTCGTTCTTGTACACTACATAGGCTTGGTGACCTGACAGATAATTTGCTAGCCAACGTTTTATGTTGTTGCTTAATGTGGTTTAAGTATTTTTGTATGAGTGGATAGCGGGGAATGGAGTAGAAATCTTTCCTGACGTTGATGGTAGTTAAAATGGTATGTGTTGGAGGTTTTTTTTTGTTGTTGAAATCATGTATTTCTGGTTTAGGCGTGCGAGTAGCGTAGTGGTTGAGTGTCATGGTCTTAATCCATGTTGTGATTTGGAGAGGGGGATGTGTGGGTTAGTGGTGTCAAGCATTCATCTTTTAGAATTGTTATGGTGTGCATAGGAGGGTGATGAGTCCGTATGATGTTACTTCACGTGGGTGTTTGTTGGACTTTAGAATTATGATTTTGCCCAGCTTTTAGATTCTGAAAATTTGTGTTGGTACGAGTAGACGTAGATGTTAGTGATTTCGGTGATTCCTTCAGGTCCTAGGTATTTTAGGTATATGTTTGTGATTGTGTCTGGCACTGATACTTTTGATCCTTTAGATTTGCGTGTATGGCTTTTGGGTGTGTCTGATGGATAAAAGGGATGGATAAAAAAACGTGATCTAGGTGGCAGGTGCGTATGTTTCGTTTTGTGTTCCTGTCTTTGTGTGGTTATTTGTGGCTGATTTTGGAGAAATGTCTGATAAAGGCGTCTGCTTGGTATTGTATTGGGATTATATTATTTGAGAATGTTATTGTGACATGGGGTTTAGTGTGAGTGCTGTTGTTGTTGATGATGCTAATTACTCTATATATTGTTTTACAGTTAGTTTTGTAGTTTATGAAGGATACAAATGTTGGACAGTTTTTCTGTTTGTCTGTGGTGTAGTCTTTTTGCTATTTCCTTGTTTATTTGTCCGATGCCCAGTTTTATTTCGACTGTGAGGAGTGTTTGAGGTTGTATCTGGTTTTTATGGGGTTGGCTATTTCTAGTGTTTAATTGGGCTTGTGTGTTCTTGTTGCCTTATCGGATATGTTTTTTTGGATATGTCTATAATTATTGTGTTGAATGTATGTACTGCAGTGTCTATTATGATGATTGTGAAGTTGTTTAATTCTGAAAACCTTGATCTTTATTCTTGGGAGAACTCGTTCCATTGGGTTTTTTTGAAGTTTGAAAAAATGTGTTTTTTGCTTTCTTTATTGTGTGTGTGTTGTGATCATAATTGGTAGGTAGTTAGAGAAAAGTTGGGAAATTGTTTGCCAAGTGGTTGTGGTAGCTAGGCATATGGAACAGAAGGGGATGTCGGAGGAAGGGTTGTTGCAGTTGGTTTGGTGGGATGTGTGTCTGTGGCTGGTGATTGTTTAGGATATAAAGGGAATTCAGTTGTGATGCTATCATGTTATCTCTTTTGTTATCTGTACTATTTGAAAGCCAGAAAGTGTTGAGTGCATTGAAGTCTCCTCCAATGATGATGTTTGTGAGAGTGTTAAATTGTGGTAGTTGGAGTGTGTAACCTGGTAGGAATGTTGGTGAGGTCGATGGTGGTATATACATGCTTATTAAATTAATGTGTTTCATGTAGCTGGTTCTTATTTCGAACGCCTGAGTTTCTAGTTTACAAATGTCCTTTGTGATATCTACATATTGAATGCAGGTTTTTTTATGCATGATATAAGACCACCCCCGTTGTGAAAGGGTTTGTCTAGACTAATTTGAGTGTAATTTGAAATACTGCGTGTTCTGTATTGAGATTTAAAAAATGTGTCCTGAATTATTGCTACGTGAATGTCGTGATGATAAAATCTTTTAGTTCTATAAAGGTAGTTTAATGCCGTTAATGTTATATTGTAGAATTTGAAAATAGTATCATTTTTACATAATTCATTTTTGTGTGGGAAGTGTGCATTTTTAAATGTGTTCTGTGCGGACCTGTGACGTTGAGAGATAAGAACGGTTTTCTTGTATTTATCGTTGCTGCTGTTGTTGTTGTCATTTTTCTGGAGTAGTTTGGAATTTTGTTGTTTGGTAGTGTATGTTTGAGTATTTTGTAGCCTTGTTTAAGGCACTTACCTATATAGATATTTTAGAGCAAACTCCGTGCAAATTTGTGGTTTCTGTCGTTCTCTGACAGCGTTTGTATGTTGGGAAAATATTTCTGTGAGTCAACAAAATATCGTTCAACCGCCATTTAAACCGTGACCATCTCGTCTTCTTTTCTGGCATATTTGTACATTGAATGCACGTTTTTATGTATGCTATAAGAACACTCCCTTTGCATTCGTTTATCCTGTATATTTAACCATTTTAAAACGGTAAGGTAGTACTTGAGAAATATTTGGCTAGAATTTCTTGCAGGTTGACGGTCTGTATCTTCCACCGATAGTGCTCTACATTCCTTCCAAAATACATAACTCTCAATGTCCCATTTCATTTAGTTGTTTGTAGATATAATTAGGGATTCTATCTCACTAAGTAACAAATGAATATTTGATTATTTAGCATTGCTGATTTCAAATTTCTGTGAGCCTATATATCCTCTCTTTACTTATTCTTACTTGTTCTTTTATTTTAATACATGGAAATGAAATTTTCAATAGTGTCTCAGCAATTTAATGGATTGCGAATTATTATTCATATTACAGACGAGCAAAAAACACAATTGCTATGTTACAGTGATTTCATATCTTACTTCGGGTGATCTCTGAGCTCATTGCAACAAAATTATTTAACAAATTAATATCTTTTGTGTAAGTTAGTTAGGAAAGGGGTAGAAATACCCACCTTTGAACACCTCGGATTGCTGAGATGGTTGCAGTTGTAAATATTCAACTAAAGTATCTGCAGGTCAATATTTGCAGGGGAAACGTGGGTGGGATGGTGTATCCTAGAGGTTTGCAGTTCTGCGGATGAAGTACTGGGTGAAGTATTTCGTGTGGTGTATGGCATGTGAGACAAAATAAGGGTAACGGGAGGGTCGTGCAGGCCTGAGGAAAGGATGTGAAAAGCTGCATTAAATTCTTTCTCTTGGAAAAACACATATTACATTGACTCCATGTTATGCTAAATTTTCGGAAATATCTTATTACAATTTTAAGTTCTACTGAATAAGTGCTAAACTTTCGGTAGTTGAGTATGCATCTAAGCTTCTATTCCTAACAGTAGCTATTCCACTTCACTTGTCTCATCAATATGCTTGGGAAATGCATGAACGTCACTTTTTCATCTCCCCACCTAGATCCACTTTTATTTATTCCAACCACTGGGTTATAGCACAACCATAAAGGACAACAATTCCACTGACACAACTTTAATGAGTTGTCTATAGCTTTCTAGGCCACCACATTACACCAAACTTTGAGTCAACGAATGAGCCTCTAATTGGTTACTCTATCTGTTAGAAATAGTAGTCAAATCTCTTTCATATCACACCCTACCGTCTTGAAAAGGGAGAGGACAAATTAGATAATGTAGTCCGGTTGGGTACACTATACCGAAAAAAGACACGGTCTACATGGCTGGAATGTCTTTGATGATAGGTTTGCTGGATCAGGGCTGACCTGAAGTAAACAACAACAACAACAGAAATGCTACAACCAAGAATAGAGCCTCTATGTGGTCGCTCTACCTACTAGAAATAGCAACTAAAACCAAATATCCCTCAAATCACAGCGTACCCTTTTAGGAAAGGACACATTAGATAATTTAGATCTGCATACATACCCCTAAAAAGACGCTGTGCCTTTGATCATAGGTCTGTTAGACTCTATCAGTGTTAACCTAGAACTAAACAATAAAATCAACAAAATGGAATATATTATTCTTTTTTTTTTTCTTTCAATATTTTATCTCAGATTTAGTCTTATATTGTAATGTGATAACAATGAATCACTCTTAATTATTGATCTTTGCATACAGAGAGGCAGAAATGTAACCGCTTATCATTTAACGGCCTTGCCTCGAAACACTTAGGGAAAAATACTTCTGGGACCATAATATTAGTTTCTTTAAAAAACACACAATTTCTCATTTATAGGAGTAGAGAAATAAGATTTAGCGACCTGTATGTCCTTTTTAAAATGGTATTTGCTACAAATACGAATCAAAACTTGTCAACGGTCTCGATTCTCCAGGAGCTTTTTTTTCTTTACTTCTTCGACGAGCACTTCTGACCCCGAATATTAAATAACATACATTTTTACAGACTTACAATTAATATTCAATATGTTTTTCATGTTGTCTCAGCCTTTGTTGGAGCGATAAATTCAATTAGGTGTTTTTTTCTTTCTTCTTCCTGTAAGCCTAATGTATGGTGTAACAATCAGTTGAATAACACAATGAAATACAAATTATTTTTAGAATTGAAATCAATAAATCTACGAACAACAAACTTGAAAAATACCTGATATTTCAGAAATATTTATAAAAAAGAAGTGAGTTCTATTGAATGCTCATCTAATTTCATTTTCTTTGATATTCTTTAAGAATCCTAGCAGAGAACATGGGCTGGATCGACTGGAAGAATAGGTAATTAGTGATCCAGTTGATACTTTCCATATATTTCTTTCGGATAGATGTTCATGAAAACATATACAGGCAGGTGTGCAGCCTGCAGTTTCACAGTGTAACGATGTTACAATGGAATAATTATGCAATCAGTGTGAGATCTTTGATTTCAGACAAACAATAAATAACGATATGTGATTTTTCGCTTCAGAAATATTATTTAAAGGAATTGAAGTGAATTCGATAATTGCAAATAACCCATGAGATTTCCAATCAAGTAAGTGATTCGCGCGAGAATAAACGGGGTATTTCGATTTATATAAGAATATATTTTAATATTGATTTCTAACATTGGCACAAGGTCACATATTTGGAGGGGGGAGATATAGAAATAAAAGCGCTGAATTGGCAAAATTGGTAGAGAGGCAGACAAAATGCTTTACGTTCTGAGTTCAAATCCCACTGAGGTCAACTTTGACTTTCATCCTTCCGTGGTCAATAAAATAAGAACTCGTCGGGAACTGGTGTCGATTTCAATCGAGTATACTCTCCCCCAAAATATTTGTAGCCTTGTGACTGTGGCCGTAGATTGGCAGAATTGTTACAGCGTCGGACAAAATGCATTGAGGTATTTAGCTGCGTCCGTTTACGTTCTCATGCTTCAATCCCATCAAGTCGACTTAGCCTTACATCGCTTCAGGATCGATAAAATAAGTACCAGTCAAGTTCGGAGGTCGATTTAATAGACTATTGCCATTCCCAAAACAAAAATGGCTTGTGTTTATCCTATGTTAGAAATCAATATTAAAAAATGGACACTATACCTACTCGATTGGTAAACAGATGAATGTCCAAGTTTCCATAAATGTTATAATCAAGGCTGTTGAGACAAGAATAATGAACATATATTTCGTTAGTTTGGGTATGAGAGACAAAGTCCATATCATTTTCAGACTCAGTGATAATTGGTTAAGTTAGAGAAAAATTCGGAATCCAACGAAACTGGTCATAGTTTGCGTCGGCAACAACTAGTCCGTAGCAGAGTTCGATGACTTCAATTTCCATGCAGCTGAAATTATTGAACTTTTCTATGAATTCTCCTCGGTGGTAATTGGGTGAGTTTAGTACGGTTAATATTCAGTTTAAAGTGTTGATTATGAATCCATTCTCCATAAAGAATATACATACATTTAGCCGTCTTTAATTTTTTAGATCGTTTTACCCATCAAGATTAAGGCCATGCTGGAGCACTGTCATGTTTTCAACAATTTGGGGACTATAACTCTAACAGAAAATATGCGAGTCTAATAACCGATGGATCATGATTTCGACTTAATTAGGTCTCATTCAGCTTCATTGTAGTCATAATCAAGCACGATTTCTACGACAGACTCCATATATCAGTTAATATCCAGAATATATCACATAGTGGTGTAGATTTGGTAATTAATGTACGTGGAAAATTATCGAACAAACCATAGAGCATATAAATTAATTGATAAATAAATATATAATTAATACAATTATTATATTACGTTATATTATATATTATATTATATATCATTTCAGAGTTGTATTTGTTTGGCAAGTGACTTGACCGGACATCGTGTGTTGAAATTGAAACAATTACAGCGTGGCAGAGTCATTTTAACCATTTAAGAACACAGAAAAACTGTTATAGTCACTTTAGTTTATTTCTTAATAGTACAATGTACTATGTGGTGTAAAAAGTTTATGTTGAACAGATGCAATGGAATTGTGTGTCATTGATCAGGTTTTGACACTTCATAGTAGTTATGAAATCATCGAAAGTGAATATAAGTTTTTATGTGCTCTTAAATGGCTAAAATTACTCTTCCACGACGTAATTGTTATATTACATTACATTATATTACACTACATTGATTTATAATTAATAAAAAAAATAATTAATACATAAAAATTTATATAATTTTTATTTTTATTTAGAAAGATAGAAATTTCTATCTCTGGTCTAAAACAAACGGATTATACCTCCTATAGAGAACATGCAGGTTTAACAACCGTAAGACCGCGGTTGTTTTATCTCTATAAACATACTGATATATATAAACAATCTGACTGTGAGAGAGAGAGAGCATACGTGATTCTGACTGCATCGAAGCTAAATAAGACACAATTGGGTTGAAATTACAATCCTTTGGTAGTTTTAATTCCAAACTTGTTTTCGAACAAAGCTAGAAATATATTCCTATAAAGAATTAATCGTTATGCTCTATTGTGTGTTAAGTCATTTTCCTTGTTGGGGATTAATTAGTATTTGAAAGAAAATGTGCGTGCGTAAGTGTTGTACAGAGAAAGAATTAAGCAAATTACTTACTATATGAAAGTTAATTTGAAGTTGAATTTTCAAATTTATATATAAACCATAAATGAAAAGAAATAGAGAAGCGAGCAGCAATACTCTCGTTCACCAAGCTGGATGCGTGCAGTAACATTTAATTTTTTTTCTCCGAGGTCATTCAAACTGATGAGCTTTTGTTTGGTAAGTGTGAAACCAACATGTTTTGTGCAGTATAATTATTCTTCATTGACTGTTGGTTGGAAATGGGACCTGACTACGTGGTAGAATAATTCTACAACACATGTTGATTTCATCCTTACCAAGAAAACCCTTACCGGTTTGAATGAACTTCCCTGATGAAAAATATTTAAATGTTACTGAACGCGTCCAGCTTGGTGGACGAGAGTATCGCTGTTCGCTCCTCTATTTCATTTCATTTTTCCTGTACACCTATGGTTTATACAAAACTTTGTCTTAAATTCTCTAATAATATAAATATTATCCATGAGCTGTACCAATGAGATATAAGGATATTAAAACATACATCTACAAATAATGAAAAAATAAATAACAAATAAGAATACCTAACTTTAACTATATGCAATACATTGAAGATTAATACAGATATTGGAGAAAAATATTCTTTCCCTAAATACAACACAAAATACTAAACTTTAACTGGATTCGAACTTTCACCCAATACTTTACATTGAACACTAAATAATTACTTCTAACCCACCCCAATGAGGAAACCTGGAACTATTCTACTTGATTGAAGGTAGTAGAGAGGAGAAAATATTATGACATGTGAAATACAAAAAATACTATATTAATGATAGGATAACATCAAACCTCATTTTGAATCTTAAATTAATAATACGAACACGTTCTTCATAATTTCTAACTAAACATCTTTTCGCTGATTATTGGAGATGAGACCTACCTACGTGGTAGAATAATTCTACTGCACAACAGATGTTGGTTTCATCCTTACCACTCAAAACCTCACCGGCTTGAATGAACTTTCCCGATGAAAGATATTTAATATAATCTAAGACAAATTTAATGTAGTTAAACTTAGTTTTTTTTTAAGCCTCCACGGTGAAATGTAAACAGATGTAAAGACATCGTGTTATTCACTTCGCACTCAGAAAAATATAGAATACTTTAACATGTTTCATAGCTAGTTCAGAAGAAATGTTTGTTATTTATTTAATATAATATTCGTGTCTCTAAAAGCATCTAAGAAAAGAAATATTTTTTGTTTAGTAGATAAGTACATGACCTGTGATTTCCCGGAGAAAATTAGAGGCCTAACTAGGCTTATTTTCCCAAAATCAATGATTTTATCGCTGTGTTCTAAGAGTAGGCAGATTAGTTAAAAGATTACGTTTTTATAGAAAGCTAGTCATAAACTGTCATTTAGATCAGCTATTAGAATTACGAAGCTAAGATCGTTGTTCGATACCTTTCTTACTTTATACTCATTCCTCAAATGAAATCATATAAATTTCATTTTGTTACTCGTCAGTTTGAGAGAAATGAAATTAAATCCATTTTCACTGAGATAGGTAATTAATTCTAATTTACACTCGTTGTAATCTCCATATTAATATTTTGATCATAGTTGAAATCAAAATAGTAACGGTGGACGCAGCTCTTTAAAGAGAAGAGTAAAATCGAGCCATTAAAATAGTTCGGGATATAAATGATCGCCAGTGAACAGCAAAAAAATAAAGTTTGATGAAAGTGGTAAATAAAATATAATGTTATGCGCAGGAAAAATTTTACAACAAAGCCCGCAGATACCAAATAAAGAAGGAAAAAAATGTTGTTTTCAATACATTAAACGATTATGTATTGAAAGTAAACAATAGTTTAATCAAAACAAACTTTTGAAGCAATAAACTGTTTGTATGTCATGTACTGTAAGTTATTGGCTAGCACAACTGATTCAACCAAAAATATATTCCAATCATTCAAGCAAAATTAAGATATCTAAAATTATTATATTTAATTAAATGAACTCGCTGAAATCCTTATAATTTCTTGTTAAGTAAACAAGAATTTATAATTAGAAAATATAAGATTTTAAATTAGTAATAACCAGTAGTGTTGATTAAATTAAATATGGGGTAAAACTGACATAGTGTATTGTTAGTATATTGAAATTATATGATTAACTTGGTTATCAAAGAGAATTTGATATGACAGTGGGTGGCAAAGTCTGTAGATTACAAGATAAAACATTGTCGTATTTAGTTTTACGAAGTCGAGGATAGCTTTCAACTCTCTGAAGTCGATAACAATTAACAGTAATATACTATGGTCGATTTAATCGACTATTCTCCTTCCCTACAAAGTTGTGGTCATGAACCGATGCAAGAGAGGATTAATTAAGCTGAGTGAAAATAACACAAACTCTAACCATATTAAATAGGTTCTACTATGTCAGGCTTGCTATATTAATGTCAGAATGGTATAGAGGTGAGGATGTTTAATTAAATTAAATGCCATTGAATAAATATTTTAAAATCTTTGGCTGCGATAATGTTTGCAAAGCCCATTATTCAAGAGAAATGTGCATAAGTCACGAGTACAACATATATTTATCGCAAATTAACAACATATATAGCGATATTATGTACGATGTAAAATATTACCGATATTTCAGATTTTAATGGATGCTAGTTTAATAAAATCTCGATTTAATGTTAGGTAATATTCGAGAATGATAACCAATTAGAAAGAATAATTTCAAGCTTACTGAACGAAATAGATATTATAATTAATTTTTGTTTCTCAAACAGAGCATCGACAAGATTTTGAAATATTTATTTAGCTAAATACATTGTTATTGTTTTAATTTGGAGATAATATTAGTATAGATTTTTTTTTAGACTCGATTTATCATTGAAATTAACTTAGAGTGAGAATGAAAGCTTATTTAGATCTGAAAATAAAGATTTTTTTTATGAGAAAGTTATATACTTCCCATATGTAATTATATTTTGTATTGAAAACTTAGTTTTCTGGGGGTTTCCATGGATTTTGTGTTTTGGGTTATTTTTATATTAGCTGGTATATTTATCTTCTAAGATATTTTCCAAACCCCTTCTGTTTTTTATCCGTTCTGCAATGGCCTAGAAAACAATTTTAGGTGATAAACCGGTTTAACACCACCACCTGCAAAACACGAGAGCGCTTCTACTTTGCTACTCGAACGGCAAGAAATAACAGCCAAATGTCCCCCAACTCACACACCCTATCTTTAAAAACCGAAGGACACATAATATAATTACCCCTAAACTTGACCAAAAAGATTGGTCAAGTTTAGAATATTTTGATCATTCAGGGCTAACTGTGTCTAAACCTCAACAATAAAAACACCTGATCATTTGGTGCCTTAAACGAAGTTCAATCTGTTGGAAGAATTCGGACCAGACCCTCTGTCGCCACCACTAGCAAATGTTCAGATTGGGCAGTAGCCGCATCGATATCATCACTCTTGGAGGGCATGCAAAGGTCATGGGCACTATCCCTCTTCCCTGACTAACTTATATAGATATACATACATACATACATACATACATACATTATATGTATGTATGTATGTAGGCCTAACTTTGTGATGTAGTCCTAACTTTGTGTGGTAAGCCTAAAACGCCGCTCGGTTTAACGATGCTACATAATGACCTTTGGTTTCCTTTAGTGGAGTCCACTCTGTTGTAAGCTTTGAGACTAGGTCTCTGGTGCGAGAATAACTCGACCTCATGATGCACTTCTTCCTATTGTACCTTCCTTTGTGTGGTCTCACTGATTATTAGAGGATACATGTCGAAGTGGTTCTCCAGCAGAGTCCACCGCCAGATTCGACGGAAGCCCGGCTTGTGGGTAACACCTCTGGAGGCTAGCCGATTTACTGATAGGCCTTACGGCCCCTTCCAGCTGGGATTCAAACAGTGATCGCAGCTACCCATAAGTAGAGGTTTCCCCTTTCCCCACTAGTTTCGGAAGGCCTACAGATATAATGTGTGGTGCTCTTCTTCCTCTCACTAAGTCACAAAAATATTTCACTCTGTTGCAAGCATTCGGACAAGAATACCGGTTATCTTCCGCCCACATTTTTCCTGCAGACATTGACTTGCAGATATTCAGGCTGAGCATCGGCCTCGTCAATCTCACCAGTTTGAAACTCCTGCAGCTAATGAGCACTGGCCCTCCCCTCCTAATATATATACATATATATATATAAGCAGAACAGGTTTCAGCAACATTATTGATATTTTCCACAACCAGTTTAATAATCTCTGACAGGTTTACAACATATTTGATGATTTTCCTTAATTCTGATTTCATGCATCATTAATGCTTCACAAACATAATTGATGTATAAAACGGCTCCAGTTCTACGCAATCAAATCATTATGAAGATAGCGGATAAATAGAAGTGCAATTAGGAAATTTATTTTATTATTTCAAAATGTTAAACATATAGGAAATGAGTTGTTCATTCCAGGAGTCTGTTTATGTTGTGTGTAGCGTTCTAATACCGAGTCGCAGGGTCGGTAGTCTGCCTGTATGCGTCTAGTGTTGCGGTTTACTGTCTACCCAGGCAAACTCCGCGGTCCCGGACCGATCACAGGACTACATAAATTTAGTCTAAGTGGGGTCAAAGGGTAATCTACTAAAAGTCTTGGATATCCTATGGGGGCAGGAAATAATTATCTCATTTCGCTTATTAAGTAGTGGATCTCAAGATCTCTAAAGCTTCTGTTAGGCAGAGGCTGCAGTCTCGTCCACCTCCTCCATATAGACTGGCCGTATTAATAATTGACCCTTTTAGACTGTAACCGGTACCTGCATTCTTTAGTTTCCATATGCAGTCCGCCAGTGAAGTGCACTAGACGCATACAGGCAGACTACCGACCCTGCAACTCGGTATTAGAACGATACACACTAGATAAACAGACTCCTGGAATGAACAGCCCTACTTATACGGAATGGAAGCACTAGAGAAAATGACTATGCATTGTTGGATGGGCATTAAACAATAATCGTTCTTGTTTGATTATTATTATGACTTAGAATTGGCAGAGTCGTTAGCGTGTCGGACTGAATACCTTACGGTATTCTTCCTGTCTCCCTGCACTCTGAGTTCAAA
>JAOPJM010065096.1:0-14555 GCA_027124095.1 Muusoctopus leioderma
AGAAACTGAGAGAAAAGCCTGTTGTATATGTGTGTGTGTGTGTATATATATATATATATATATATATATATATATATATATATATAATGTGTATATATATATATATACATACATACATACATACATATAAAGGTATGTATGTATGTACGTATGTGTGCTTGTGCTTGTCATCACTTGACACCGTTTATCACTGAGGCAGCTGGTGACGTTCGTTTACATTTCCATAAAACAAAATGTCTGGCCATATGGTAGTTTGGTGCTAGAATTCCCATACTTAAAAATAAGTATGGTTATGACAAGAAGAGAATCCAGCTGTAAGATACTTCCTCAAAAAATCTCCCTCCAACTCATGCCAGCATGGAAACACAGACAGAAAAACAATGATGAGGATTCTTTCGTCATTAGTTTGGCAAGTATGGTGAAAGCTACCCTTTGTTGATGAGGTGAGAATAAGACTGAAACATGTCCAGGTTGTCTCCTGTACTTGCCAAAATAATATAAATAATATTAGTCATTGACTAATAATATTGTTTTTTCTTCACTGCATAATTATTTGCAGTTAGCTTTTTAATGCTCCCTACATTAAATATGTTAGCTCTTGTAATGAAGGTTAGCAATGGTAGCAAATTTCCTGAAGAATTTAGTGTGCAGATAAGTATTCACCAGGCATGTTCCTTCCTCACCCCCTTACTATTCATTATAGTTCTTCAGATAATAGTAGAATTCAAGATTGATTGTCCTTGTGAACTGACAACCTAATCTAAATTCTTCTGGAGATTAAATTTCAGTACTGGGTGTTGTAAACTATGAAAATCTGAGTGATATACAGACAAGCAGTCAACTTATATTCTTATCTTAAAAATAAACTATGCTAAGTAAACAAAAACAAAAGCAAAAACGAAAATTTATTAAAGTTAGTTGAAAATTGTTGGATTAAATAATATCTTCTAAAATAATTGTTTTTAATTGGAAGGGAATCTCAAATTATAAAAGAAACATTATAATGGAATTCTTAAAGCACAGTACATCTGTTTGTGAAAGGGTTACTAACTTTTTTTTTAATCTAGTTGTTTTCATGTTTCTTTTAATTTTATTTAATTTTTGATTTATATATGAAATATTTTTTATATTTTTCTTTCTATTTTTCCAATTGTTCAATATTTTGTATTTCTGATTTGTTGAAATAAAGAAGAGAAAAAAATAGTCAAATAGAATATAAATAAAGATTATTCATCATTTGAACTGATAATTGTTTGAAGAAACATTATTTTTACATGGCTTCGCTTGCTACAATATGGCTGATGTGGCATTAAATGGCATGGTGTAGTGTGGCATGGAATTTTGGTGTAGCATACCTCTATATAGCTTGGTAATGCATGATGCAGCATGTGATATGTGTGTCTTTGCACAAAATGGTTTAGCTTGGCATTGTCTACTTTACTTTAGCATGGCATGAAGCTTGTGTTACTGTTTGATGGCTGATATTAAAATTTATAAAGAAAAACATATTTAACAAAGAAAAATAATGGAATGTATATTTCATTTCATATGAATATTTGAAGGTTGAAAAAATATAAGTAGACTAAATCATGTTTAATTATTGATTTTATTGGTATTTTAAAGCTCATTATTCTGATTTCTTTAGTCTGCTTAGATGAAAATAGATATCACTTTACTTCATAATTGAGTTGTAAATACAAGAAAGGGCATCCAGTTGTAACAATATTTATCTCAGTAATTCATATGCAGATATCAACATTTCACAAAATCCATCCCACCTTTCTTAGCATGGAAAAATGAATGTAAAACAGTTGAAATTTAAAAAGGTGTTTATCTTGACAGCAAAAAAACACAGTGCCTTTCTGCAACGGAATTAATGCCTTTCCATTTGAGGTGTTGAAAATTAATAATTGGGTGTAAGGACAGAAAGCTTCAAGTTGAAATGTCATTTTAGAAAGAAAGAATTTTGCTTGCATTTTTTGTACAAATTGTAAAGAAAAACGAAACAAAAACATTCTGGATGACAACAAGTAGAAGTTTAGGTTCAACAAATAGCTTGAAGTAGTAATAAGACTGAGTCAGAAAATATAGAGGGATATAAGTGTTTGTAGTAATATTAGAAAAGGTAAAAAGGAAACAGAAAACAATGTTAGTAATCCAAAGACAGAAAAAATTAGATTACTGCTCCTGTATTTTTTTAGAAAGTACTATTTATCTCTAATTTACTTGACTTATGGCATGGGACAATCCATCCAAGGGGTTGGTGATGATCTACAAACTTAAAAGATATAGTTTAGCTTTTGATGATATATCCTAGTGGTTATTGATGCTTTTCTTAATGATCAAGTCAATAAAATGCCAGACTAGATGCTTTACTGCATCTGATTCAATATTTCACTGTTTTAACTGAAATCCTGCTGGAGTCCACTTTATCTTTCACCACTTCATGGTTAATAAAATAAATATATGTAATATATCTTGAAGTTAATCCACTCTATTGTATCCTTCCCTCACAAAATTTGACTCTGTGCTTAAGTAAAATAAATTTAGTTTAGGGATCCTGTATGGATAAAATGTTAAGCAAGCACAGAACCCTTGAATTTCTTACCTTTAGATCTTGTATATTGTAGTTTAACATTTCCATGGCTAATATCATTCGTTTGAAAGATGGTGGTTTGGTAATAATCAAGGGGATGTACTATGTTAGTTACATGAGCAGTACTCTAGAGTGGACTTGATTATTGTTTTTTATGTCTTTTATTTTCGAGCAGTCCATATAGCATTATTCAGATGAAATAACTTCTTCACTCCGATAAGATTACAAGTTACTTTCCTAGAAACATATTCTTGCATAATTTCAGCTTGAAGCTAGAGCCACTCTAGACAAGAGTCACTCCTTCATTTTTTTGTTAATTTGGTACTTATTTTATCAAGCCCAGTTGGCTGAAAGGCTAATCCAGTAGAACTACTACATAAAAAGGAAATTTTATATGTTATGAAGTGATATTCAGTATAGATGCATTGTTTGCAAGAAACAAATTGTTTAAAAAGTTAATAGCTTGTTAATAATTAATAATAGATTAGGTAGAAATATTTTGTGTATAATAAAATTTGTAATATATGAAATCTATAGCATTGATTACTTTTTGCTAAATTTTCTCAGAAATATCAAACCCAGTTTGGAATTTTTAAAATTATTTTTTCAACTATAAAAGCCATTAGCTTGTGTGTTGCTCCATAAAAATAAAAAAATTCTTCATATGAGTTGTAATTAGATATGAAACCGTTTACTCTAAATTCATAAGTTAGTGTGTTATTATCTTTATCTTCCACATTTTCCCAAATATTTGCTTGTTCTACTTCATATTTATTTATCTATTTACTTGATTTATTTTATTTGATCTACTAAGAAAATATATATCCTTTCATTAAATTTATACTAGACAGAAGTCAAGGTTTCTTATTCCTCAGAGCAAAAACAGTCAAGTTATTTTTCTTTTATCTTCTTCCTTACTCACTAAGAAAATTTAGTCACTAATTTCTGTATTAAACATATCTTTCACCTTCTTTCTTTTAAATTATTCAGTCTTTTTATTTTTCTCATGTCATTTTTATTAATTATAAATTCTTTCTTTTACATAATTGTTGGCATTTAGGTTTATTTTATTGATCTTTTACATAATTGTTGGCATTTAGGTTTATTTTATTGATCTTTGCACGTGTTTCTTTTATAAGAATTTTTTTTAAAACTTGGGGACAGTCCTTGATTTCAGCAAAAACAAATTTTAAAAGGAAAATAACATATAACATGTATTTGCAATAAACCAAATTTTCTACTTTTAAGTTTACAAAAGAAAAAAAAATTGAAATAAAGTAAATTTAGACAACAATTTCATATAAAATTATTTTAATATTTTTTATTAATTACTTGATTAAAAAAAGAAAAATTAGTCAGAGGAGGGGCAGCAGCAGCCATGTCATTTGTTGGCCCGCTCAAACTGGTAAGGTTGATGTGGTTGATGTTTCGTTTGAACAGTGGTAAGGAAAATATGAGCAAGGAGGGAATTCAAGTGGATTTCAGTTCTGGGGAGGAATGATTGAGCAAAGTGATTAGTGTGAGATACTCTAAGGATGACAAGAAGAAAAGAGACGGATACATAGTGTGAAGGGACAGAGAAGCAGAGGCCATTGTAATAGCAGTAGAAGAGGCTGAGAGAAGAAGAAAGGTGTCTGTCGGCAAGTGGGTTCTAGTGTTTTGGTGAGTGAGTTTTTGCTCATGAGTCAAAAAGACTTTTTCTGAATGCAGCCTAGCGTGTATGTATGTGTGTGTGTGTGTGTGTGTGCGTGTGTGTGTGTGTGTGTGACAGTACTGTCACAGATATATGTGCAGTACTCCCAGTATGGGTTTTATTTGTAGAAATCAGCAACTGATCAGGATTTAAGTGTGTTCTGGTTCTGAAGACAGAGCTTAGTCTTTGGGATAAATATTTAGTAATGTTAAATATGTGTGTTCACCATGAGAAATCTTGAGTAATTGTGAGGTATAGCAACTTTGAGGGTTTTAGTTGTGTGTTGTTCATGACAGGGAGGATGTAATGCAATACTATTTTCTTGATATGTGTCTTTGTACTGCTGAAGGAGACTAGGTTATCATATATCCATCAGAGGATGTTTTTGACATCTTTGTTCATGGAAGTAGTGCATGTCTGGCATTAGGTGTATATGTTGTGTGAGAATCACACCTGTAGGTAGAACTTTAAGGAGGACTGCAGTGGGGTATCATCTGCATAGGAGTGTGTGGTTAGAAGTAACAGCAAGTAGGTCATTAATGTACAGAAAGAAGAGTTAGAGATATAACTGAACCTTGGGGTACACTAGAATCAATAGAATGTTAATCAGAGAGTGCCCCGTTAGTGCATGCTGACAGGAAACTTATGATCCAGGAGACTAGAAACAAATGGAGTTTATAAGCAGGAAACTTAGCGAGGAGGTTTTCTTATCAGAAGGCTTTACTAATGTCAAGGGTAACAACCTTGTTCTCACTGAAGTTCTCAGGGGTTAGAGACCACTGATGTGTGACATAAACAAACAATTGTCAAATAGATCTGTCTATACAGAAACTATATCAGTGGTCACTAAGAAAGGAGAGAGATTCAAGATTATGAAGAAGGTGATTGCTTACAACTGTCTCCATTACCTTATCGAGCAAATATATGGCCTGTAGGTAGTTGGTTGAATAACAGAGTGTGATCCAGAGATCAATAGTTCAAGATATGCCTTTGGGTTGGGATGTTTGAAGTGGAAGCAATAGGTTGGTAGTTGGAAGTGCCAGAAAGACTGCCCTTCTTGGGGTATGGAGCACACTGTTGCATATTTTCACAGGTTGGGATAGATCTCTGTAGAGAGAGAGAAAAAATGAAATTTTTTGTCAATATAAGAACTAACTCTGATGCATACTGTGTGTGGGTTGAAATGATTGGAGAATTTTACACGCTTATTGACTGTGTATACATGGTGGTGAGCCAGGTGGAGTAGAGAAATAGAGTTTGGGAGGAGTTTGTTGTGTGTGTTTGTGAAGTTGGGAACAAAAGGGATGACTAAGTCAGCCTGAACTGCATAAACTTTTAGCAGCTAATGTAGCATAACCTATTGGATTGTTGAAGTAGCACTAAAGAATTAGTCTTCATATACTGATTCCAAGGAAGACATAATGGAGTGTTTTCTCTTTGCTTTCTTCTGGTAAATGAAGAGATGTGTGCTCAACATTGAAAATCAATGAAACTTTTGTCAATTATATAATAATGAATATCTGCTACTTGCTTCAGTGAGTCATACTTCTCCTTGGTGCATAGTTATGGCCATGTGGACTGAGCCATTGAGAGTTAAGTATTTTTGCTAGAAACACAATGCAGTGCTGGTTGTGAGACAAAACCTGTTGACATCTGGTTAGTAAGCCAGCATTCTGTCAGATGTGACTGTTGAACATATACTAATAGTCTGGAAACTCCAACCAAGTACTTTGATATGCTACTGCTATTTCTCTCAGCCGGTGACATTTGAAAGATGAAGTTGACCATGGCATGATTAAAACTTGCATTTATGAGTCAAAACTAACTTGACAATTATGTTTCATCCTAGCTGTTTACTACTCGGTCTCTGTATGGCTATTTATGCTTGGACATAGTCTATTGTCCGTCATGTTGGATATTTCATCTCTTTCTATTTGAACTCATTATAAGGAACTAATACTTACAATGGTAGGAATTCATATCAGAGAAAATCTCCCACCCTCTCAGTGGCTCAAGAAATTTCCTTGATGGTTTGTCACATCAAGCACAATATCATTATTAGTGTACCCATACTATAAAAGGTAGATACACTATAGCACTGTTATATTAACACTTAAATCTTCCTTCATGTTTTACTTCAATAAAATATCACAAATAGTATGAATATACCATTGTATAGATTCATCTATCAACACACGATATATTCCTTTGCTATGAATGTATATATCCTGTCAAAAGCCTCTGCTAACATAGTTTATTCATCTGTTATGAATGTAGTCTTCATAATCATCATAGTGTCAAGAATGAAGATCTTTAAAAGGAAGAGGTTAGTTGAAGGGAGTTGAAATCACTTGCCAGTATGACAACAGGAAGGTGATGATGTTTGGGTCTCTATATATCACTCATGGATGCAGAAGTTATCATCATCAGATTGAAGCAGGTGATGAAGAGAGAAGGGAACAAGACTCCTGCAGCAGTTGATACTTTGTGAATAGAGTAGATGGAAAAAAATGTAGACATTTGTTTTTCCCTACTGATATAGGTTGGATGGTTTTTCAGAGGGCATATCAATAAAAAGTCCCATTATAAAATCTCAGCTAATCATTCTATTGAAATGTATATTTTGTGAAATGAACTCTTGGGAAAATGACCTGCCCTGTTCAGATGTGGTCAGCAAATAATATACTGAATTTGTCCAATGTGGGCTTAAGTAGATTGTGCAGTATGTAATGTAGATTGTACAGAGTGACACCCATTTTTCTGGAATTATAGACGCTGGAGTAATTTCTAGTTTATTGCTTTGACTTTTGTTTGTTTTTGTGAATTCTTGGTAATAGTTATATAAGTGGGTTTAGAAATAAGAGCTTCATTTATTTCTAGAACAACACATAAGGATGTAAGCAGTTCTGACTTAGAGATATGAGTAGTATTTGTGTTTTTATGTTAAATATCACTAGTAAAAGTAAAGAGCCTGATCAAAGTATGTTGTTACATAGAGTGAAATATTTTCAAGAAATCCTGATTCAATTCAACTCTCTAAAGTTCTGAAAAAAATTGATATTTATAGCTGATTTTACTAAAAAGTATTCTTTTCCTTCCCACTCTTTGCTGTTCAAATCATTTTATTCATGGACACACTAGTTAGTCACTGCTAGAAGACTCTTTTATGTTTCAACATATCTGCTATCAGTTTTTAATATTATATTAATTTAAAATTATTAATTTTAGACACACTATCTTTCTCTGTCAATCAAGTAGTACCCATTTAACTACTTAAAACTTCTCTTTAGCTTTTATATTTTTATTGTCACACAACCAGTTTTTGTAGATTTGATGAATATATAGCTGCTATGCAAGCATGGAAAAACAGGTGTAAAATGATGATGATGATATTGAATGTCTGTTTATTAAGTTTGGTTAATATTTAGTGTAACAAGACACAGTGTTATAGTAAATTAGGAAAATTAATTAATCTTGGTTTGCTGTGTTTTCAGTTACAATGATAAATAATAAAAATTAATGCTTCTATCATGCATAACAAAAATTATTGATTAAGAGCTTAAACCATACAAATCAAAGCCAATTTCTATTCATGGCTGTTGAAAGGATAACAACTGCCAAGCTCTGTGGTATTGTTGAGATGTTAAAAGCTTTGGCTATTCTTCAATTAGTTAAATATAACTTTTATTTTTATTCAGTGGTTCTCATGATAGTTTCTTTATCAAGTCTCATTGATTAGAAAGATTATTTAGTTTAAATGCAAATCAATTTTATTGTAATTGTATACAAATACAAGATGTTTAATTTAATGTTTTATGTGAGGAAGAGAGGGCAGTGCCCATATTTCTTGTAGGTTCACCCAGACTGGTGGGTTTGATGTGCTTGATGTTCTGCTAGAGCTTCTTCAGGTTGTCTGTAGAGAAAACATGGGCAGGAAAGATGTTTTTCTGGTGGGGAAACATTAGACAAACTGTTTAGTATGGGATCTGTGGCAGGGTGAGACATAGTAGGGACAGGAGAACAAGTCAGTCCATTATGTGGGTTTGAGTAAGTGTGGTACATAGTTTTTTAACAATGGTAGAAGAGACAGCGAAAGGACACAGTATGTTCATTGTAGTGGGATGTAAGTGAAGGTTTGCTTATCAGTCAAATGTTTGGGTGTGTAGCATCCTATACATGATCAGTATGTTTATGTGGAGAGCACTTACACTCTATAGAGGGTCAGCAACTCTTTGGTATTTAGGTATTTTCTAGCTTTTGGGATGCATTCTTAGTATCCCAAGGAAATAATGTGACTGTTGGGTTATACAGTTATGATAAAAACTGATGTTCTGTTGGTAAAGCTAACAACTTTTTCCTCTACTGTACTACACCACCTGTATAACTGAGGCTGGCATTTGTCCTGCCCATCCATCTTCACTCACCCACTATCATTATCACCCTTCCTCTTCCCCCCACCATCACTTCTCTTATCACACTACCTCTCTTCTATCACGATGCCTGGGTTGACATTGGATCTGTTTATACTCATCTACCATCCTCTTTTCATGTATCTCTTAATTGACATTTAGTGCTCTCCCCTACCATCACCCACATCTGCTGCCATACATCACATAACTCTCTCCTATCATGGCACATACTGCTGCCACTCATACTGTTTTTTCTCTCCAACCTCCCATCAGCACCCAATATGTAGCTATTACTGTCTTTCTCCCATTCCTCTTCCACTACCATCCAATTCCTGCTTCCCCTATCACACCCATACTCTTTCTCTCCTGCCCTCTCATATATCACACTCTTGGTCATGTTTACCTTTAAAGACTGGAGACTATGTAGAGTAGAGAAGACTCTTTGTCCTTGCAGGGGACAAGGCATCTTCTCGAGTGTTCGTACCACAATAAAATGCACCTGGTACACTCTGTAAAGTGGTTGGCAATCAAATGGAGACAACATAGGGTAAAGAGGACTCATTAGTCATGCTGCGGACATGACAACCTCTCTCGTGCTGGTGCCACAATAGATAAAATGCACCCAGTACACTCTGTAAAGTGGTTGCTGTTAAGAAGGGCATGTGGCCATAAACACCAAGCCAAATTGAAACGTACGAGCGAGAGGTGGATCCCCATCTGACCTAGGAGAGCTGTAACTCCGAATAAGAACTGACTCGGACCAAATGACCTGTTCAACCTATAGCAGTATGGAAAGCAGACATATGATGATGATGATGATGATGATGTCAAACTAAAACTTTCCCTGATCTGCCAATATTTGTCAAGAGTGACAAATTTTCAAAATTTATTATTCTTGGTGACAATCCATCCTTTATCCTCAGACTCTGTACTCTTGTGTAGATACGTTGCGTACCAAACTTTTTAATCTCTTCTCATCTGAAAGTATTTAACTTAAAATATGAAAATGGACCACTGTGTGTCCAATCTCCATGAATAACTTTCTGTCCCCTATATTTATTCAAAGTATTGATGGTAATTTTAAATAATTACCGGATAACACCTAAGTTTTGTATCCTTCTTTAGAGACCACCATTACAAGTTTTAAAGAACCACAACAATACGGGACTCACTTTTCTCACATACACCAGTACTTTCTTGTTCTAGAGATCTGCAGTGACAGCTGTAAACATCAGTAAATCTGGTTAGACTCTATACCTAGGTATTTTATCATAGCATAATAACCAGGATTGGAAGCTTCCTTATGCATGATGTTGGTGGAACACTTTCCTCATTCTCCTATACACGAATAACTTCTTCTCTACTACTTCCAACCATAAACTCGTGTACTGATGATACCAATACTATTAATAGCAGATGTCTTATTGACATCATTAGCTGCTCCTGACTATCCTGCAAGTTCTCTATTAATAAAAATCCTTCAGTAGGGTCCCTGAAGTGGAGTTCTGCCAAATTGGTATCCCTTAACAATCCCCAAACCTTACAATTATTCACAGAAACCTGAATTTCTTTATCAACCCTCTACGTTATGGACAATTAAAAATATCACAATATATGCTAGGTCAAATAACTTCTGGTGACCTCTCCTGGAAAGCTTACATTCTCAATATTGCTAAAACAACTTGGCAGGAAATAGAATTGTTTCTCAGGGCCTAAACATATTTCAACCTCCAGAAATTATTGACCCTTTACAAAGCCCAGATCTGTTCCATCATTCACATTAGTAATTCTCTTAGGAAAAGCATAAACCTCTTAACTTCTTTCCTTCCTCTTTCAATAATAGGCTCCATGACCATGTAAAAAAATTTCTCATCATCATAGCCACTGCATTGTTTCCTTTCTTTTGCGTGGGGAAAATGCTAGCTAGTCAATTATATAATGTAAACCATTTCATAAATATATTTTAAAAAGCCATTATTTTATTAAGATCAAAGTTAGTGTGCGGTGTAATCATTGTCATAGCAGGTTTTGTGTTCCATTCACTGTTATCAGATCAATTAACATCTATTCAGTGTTCATTCATTTAATGGAAATTACTTCTCTATTATCTTCATCATTTATACTCTATTCAATATAGTGATTTTTTCACTTTACCAGTATGACAGTAATGAAGAGAGATACCATTAGATCAAATATTTATGTAGCATCGTGCCCTTTCTCTATATTATAAGCAGTAAGGTGGTAAAATGTACAGTAAATGCAGTCTGCTTGTATTTCATATAAAAGTGTTAAGATAAAAAAACAATAAATTGAGTCCATGTGTTTATTTATTTTACTTTAGTTCATAGCAGGTTCTTTCTTTAAACATTTATAAAATGAACTAATAAACTTATTCTCATGCTTTCGATAGCAAGAAAAAAAAAGAAAAGTAATAATAGCATACAAAAAATGTAAAAATAAAGTGGGTAAAACACAATAACTTCCTCCAGTCAGCCCTACTTAAATAGGGAACTGATTTGACACATTGGAGCAGATGATTATATATTTGAAGCATTCAGCATGCTCAGTATCTCATGATGTGTTGGTAATGTGGGATTCAGTGTTGTTCAGTCCTGATCCAGGAAACCTACAATCAAAAGCATTCCAGCCATGACCATCCGGTCTTTTTTCCTCCTGACATAGTGTACCTTAACCAATATTAAAAATGGTGGGGTGTGATTTGAGGGAATTTTGGCTGCTAATTTTGGCAGTTCAAGTGGCTATGGAGAGGCTCACTCTAAGCACATTATAACAGAATACTAGTACATATTCTAAATTAACTGACTCCTCTGCATCAGACAGACAAATGAAAAAGATCATAGTCAGGTAATGTACATTCAATTTGTTGTACAGCCTGCTTTGGTACCTCCGGAGGTATATGTGATGGTCGTAGTTGCTACTTGTTATAGTTATTTCATTAAGATTTATTATACTGGTAGTTAAAACCCACCAGTATAACTTGGACAGGAAATTGATTTAGTAACTTTTTGTTTAATTTTTTTTTTGTCTTCGTGATTTTTTTTTCACTATCATTTGTCTGATGCAAATGAGAGTCAATTAATTTAGAATATCTACTAGTATTCTGTTGTAATATGTGTAGGTTGTTGTTGTTTTGCCCCAGGTCATTTCTAATCAAGCAGACACATGATTTAAGTCATTTCAGCCATGGCCAACCCATCTATTTAGGGGTATCTAGGATTATTTTATCTAATGTCTTTCTTCTTTTTAAGATTGTAGAGTGTAGATTGAGGGAGATTTGGTTGTTATTTCTCGCAGGTTGAGTGACCACGTAGAGGCTTCTTTGTAGGTGTTTGCAAATGGTAGGACAGGGACAATGTGGATTGGAACAAACAGCACGTACCCTTCATGTTTAAGTGCTCTTTCTATTTAAGTATGTTGATTTTGTTGTGTAAGTGTTTGATGGGTTAGAGTTCTGTTTAGTTTGTTATGATGCAGAGAGCAATTACTTCGGGTAATTTGTGATTTCTTTTTTCTTTCTTGTGTGTGTGGTTTGTGGCAGAAAGAACAAATAACCCAGCTGATAAGGTACTGAACAATTAAACAATTAGCTAAGAAGTCAGTGTTTGGTTTCCTGTCATCAGTCCTGCATTGTGACTATAGCCAAGATGCTTAACTCTCAAATTTCTCAGCTTATCAAACTGCAAATAGATACCACAGTGTAGGAACAACTTTCCAATGCAAACAGCAGCAGCAGCACCATAAAAATGTTTTGTCAGCTGAAGTATTGATTTCTACTCCTTCATGTGGGTCTAGAAAACAATGGAAAAAGAAGTTGACTAATAGTTGACCTCAGACTAGGAACACTTACACTTTTCAGTCCCGTTGTCATTGGATTCAGACTCAGTTTGTGATTATGAGATGTTTGTGAAGGCTGTTGTAGAACAGTCCATCCTATGTTAAACTACTCATGTACAAATATCCATCAGCAGATGGATATTCTACTTAACTGTGGAAGATTATGCAATGATCACAGAGAGGTGTGGAACCCAGGCAGGACTAGTAAAATCTATGATGGATCTGATGTTCTGTTTGTAAAATATTATCATGTTTTCTTTATATTGGTTAAATGTTGTGCCAGTACATGCTCATAAAGTGTTTAACTTTTTGTGTGTGCTCTGATTTTATGCCTTCTAAGTGTGGAATAAATTATTTCTATATGTTAGATACCATTCTTGGTATTTCGGCTTTCAATATGATGAACATAAATGTTTTTCAAATGAAATGCAGTTGTGGATTTCTTGTAGAGCCAGTATTCTTGTTTGCATATGTATTTTAGTTATTCAGAGCCCATATCCCTAGTAGGCTGTCTCAAATTAGTAAAGTCGATACAGTGTGAACTTCAGCTGCTTTAGGGGAATTGTTGGCAGAGAGAGGGTTCTAGAAGGTTTCAGAGAAGGGATTGGGAAAGTATTTAGTAGAGTATCTTGGTGGGTTCAGAAAGAGTAGGGAAATATGTGTGTGTGTGTGTGTGTATATAAAGTCAAACCTTTAATGATGGGCTTTGATTGGAATAGTGTGTGACCGTTGTTTTCTTATTTCAAAACCATCTGATAGTTGGTGAGATAGTTTAGATAGTAGTGTAGTGATTGAGTGGAAGTTATTGTTGGATGGAGGAAAGAAGAATGTAAGTGATTCTCATGCTAAGGATGACTCTTGGATGTTGTGTAAATAATTATAGCAGTTCTGTGGGAACTTGCTTCAATGGAATCATACAAATACATGCTTATGTTTCGTTACTATATCATTAAATCTATACTATAGTTTCAGATCATTATCTGAGTGGATATTAATCTGAGTGAATTCAGTAATTACATCCACTTGGAATTTGCCAAATCAGTTCAACTTAATATCTGCTTTGATACTGGTGTGAAACCATAGTATGAATTTAAAGGTATAGTTACTCAACATATATTAGACTCTACAAACATCCCTGTAAGTATATATTGAACATCTTAAATGTTTTCATTCATAAACCATAAGAAAATACATACATCCTACACATATATTTTTAGTAACTATACCATTGAATTCCTATCAGGATTTCATACTGGTATTTTGGTGGATATATATATATATATATATATATATATATATATATGAGTGCTGACTCCAATGAGGAATCGACGCAGGCCAAAATCACCCGTCCAACTCATGCCAGCATGGAAAACGGACGTAAAACGAAGATGATGATATATATATATATATATATATCCCGGTTTATACAAACATAAGGAGACAGTACTCAATACATAAAGTATAGTTAATTATAATAATAACAGCAGTAAAAGAACAGATTTTTACAGTTGTTTACTCTGAGTTTCGTATTGCCGCTTATTCAAAACAAATTTTGTGTATATTTAAAAAGAACCTGTAAGATTTTTTTTTAAATGTAGACGAAAATTGTTTTGAATAAGCGAAAATGCGAAACATGGAGTATATAACTGGGAAAACCTCAATTCTTATACTGTTGTTATTTATCATCCTCACCATCATCCTCACCATCATCATCATCATCATCGTTTTACGTCCGATGATGATGATAAATAACAACAGTATAAGTTCTATGCTCTGAGTTTTGTGTTTTTGCTTATTCAAAACAATTTTCGTCTTCATTTAGAAAAAAATATAAACCTTACACAAAAGTTGTTTTGAATAAGTGGCAACATATGAAACTCAGAGTAAACAACTTTGAAAACCTCTGTTCTTTTACTGCTGTTATCATATATATATATCATCATCATCGTTTTTACGTCCGTTTTTCCATGCTAGCATGGGTTGGACGGAGAGAGTTATTGAG
>JAOPJM010065196.1:0-14554 GCA_027124095.1 Muusoctopus leioderma
TTACCCAAGGTGCCACGCAGTGGGACTGAACCCGAGACCATGCGGTTGTGAAGCGAACTCCTTAACCACACAGCCATGCCTGCGCCTATATATATATATATATACGACAGGCTTCTGCACAGTTTCTATCTATCAAATTCCATTCACAAGGTATTGGTCAATCTGAGCCTGAGTTAATAGACTGGGATCGAACTCAGAACCATGTAATTGCAAAGTGAACTTCTTAACCACTTGGCTATACCTATGCCCTTTTGAAGTAACATATCTCTCTTGTACACTAGGCTCCTGATAAACTGGAGACATGTACAAGACTACACTTGAACCACACTGGCCCCCAACTCAGAACCAACAATCCCCCTTCCTCCACTCATATCTACACCACATATATCCAAACACATATTTGGAACTTTGCCCCCTCTGTAAGGCCCACATACACAACAACACACTTATTTCAGTACACACACACATACCTATACAAATACATGCACACAAGTCAACAAGGGAGCCTCTATGTGGTCGCTCAATCTGCTAGAAATACCAGCCAATTTTCCCTCAGATCACACCCTACCATCTTAAATAACAAAGAAATCAGTGGACAATGTAGTCCCCGATATACAAACAGACAAGATGGTCATAGCTGGAACACCTTTGATCATAGGTCTGCTCACTCAAGGCTCACCTGGGGCTAAACAACAACTAAATATACATTCCTTATGGGTCAACCCCATAGGGGCGGCTCTGCCTCTCCATAGGTGGGATCAAATCCTGAGAGGAAGCTCACAAGGCCTTGTGTTCTGAGGGGAAACTAACAGCTACAGATCTTTCACTAAAGGCATCCCAGCCATGACCATTCTGTCTTCAGTCACTGTGTCTAGGACTTCATTATCCAATACTTCTTTTTTGTAAGATTGTAAGGTGTGATTTGAGGGAAATTTGGCTGCTATTCCTAGCAGGTCAAGCGACTCCGTAGAGGTCCTCTTGTTGGCTCATATTAATCTAAATTACTAATGGTATTAAATTAAGGTGTTTTTATTAATTCACTGTTACACTATACTTCATATTGTTTCTAAATACCATAAGGAGAGAGCTTGCTGTGACCTGCATAGTGTTTCTAAATACTGTAAGGAGAGATCTTGCAGTAATCCACATACTGTTTCTAACTGCTTTATGTAGAGAGCTTACATTGACCCACATATTGTTTCTAAATACTGTACGTAGAGAGCTTGCACTGACTCACATATTGTTTCTAAATACTGTATGTAGAGAGCTTGCAGTGACCCACATGTTGTTTCTAAATACTGTATGTAGAGAGCTTGCAGTAACCCACATATTGTTTCTAAATACTGTAAGTAGAGAGCTTGCTGTAACCCTCATACTGTTTCTAAATACTGTAAATAGAATTCTTGCAGTGACCCACATATTGTTTCTAAATACTGTCTGTAGAGAGCTTGCTGTGACCCACATATTGTTTCTAAATACTGTAAATAGAATTCTTACTGTGACCCATATATCGTTTCTAAATACTGTCTGTAGAGAGCTTGCTGTGACCCACATATTGTTTCTAAATGCTGTAAATAGAATTCTTGCTGTGACCCACATATTGTTTCTAAATACTGAAATCAAAGAGCTTGCTGTGATCTACATATTAAAAATTTGTTCTTATACAACAGCCATGAATAAACCAACAGCTGCAAGACAAGTCTTTGAAAAACTTCCATCTGATTCTGTTGGCATTATCACAAAGATTTGGCATGAGAAGGTCAGTAGACAATTACATCAATAATTTCTCTCTAGCTGGTGACAAACTTAACTATTGATCGTATATTTATTTTATATCACATTTTGTGAACTATAGTTTCGTTGGATATAGATTTCCAATGGGCCAATCACTGGTTCACTGTATTTATGATGGTGAGAGTGACATGGGGTTGTCTGTGCAACTTGGGCAGAACAATTACCACACAAGAGATTTTCATTCTAAAGCACCGTTTTATTGGTTTTCTCACCAATATTTGTATATAAAATATTCACCCCCACTACACACACACATATATACTTTGAGCTTCTGCACAGTTTCCGTCTACCAAATTCCACTCACATACCTTTAATTAATCTGAGGTTAGGGTAGACGACACTTACCCAAGGAACCACACAGTGGGATCAAATCTGGAACCCAGTGGTTGTGAAGTGAACTTCTTAATCACACAACCATGCCTGTACCCATTGAATGCATTGTGTACACATACATATGCTGACATGACATACTGCCTGTATGTGTGTGTGTGTGTATACCTATAAGTAACCGATCGATTGGAAGATCATAGTAGAACTTCTTAATCAAATGAAGGAAACTATGTTTTTGTTCATTTTCCCGTTGCTGAATACTACCTGTCAGCCTCAACTACTGACAGAAGCATCACTGTATTTTCCAGTGACTACTTGTTTTCCGCTAAGTGAACTGGGGCAAGGCAAAATGAAATGCTGCCCGGTCTGGGAATTGAACCTACAAGCTTAGGATCGTGAGTCGAACATCTTAACCACTAAGCCACATGCCTTGTGTACCTATAAATCAGTAGAAATGGTACAAATAGGAGAAAATTATATTACATGCTTTTCAGCATTTAGGTCAGTGTTTCCTGTTTATGAATCTATATCCCAACTATGCTGACTTTATATCATTAATCTCACCAGTTTGTATTATACTGGATTTTAGTCAATCATTTTATAATGTTGGCTTTCTGCATAGAAGAGAAATCTCATACTCTTACACAGGTCAGCTGACCAGTGACATCACACAGTACCAAGATCAATCGGTGGTCAGTTTACACTGAAGACATAGAGCAAAAATACAGGCATGGTATAATGTAATTTACCCCCATACTAAGCTTTAAACCAGGTATGGGCAACCTTTTTCGACCAGCAGGCTGCATGAGATATTGCTCATCATGAATCGAACCACAACACTAAAAGAAAAATTTAACATCATGTTTAATTATTGCATGTTGTTTAGTCTGACTTTTAGGGTATGATCCCAGAAAATTTAAATAAAAAGCTGTTACGCTGGTATAATCATGAAATTAAGTGTGCCATACTGAAGGACAAAAGGGCCGCAGGTTACCCATGACTGCTTTAAACAACAAATCTTGAGAATGAATGAATCACACTTGAAATATTGAATTGGACAAATTTGAACAAGGTTTACACATTTTAAATTGTGAAAATTTGAAAACTGTATTGCAATCATGTTTTTAATACTGTATGTATGGTATGTAGTGTTAAAAGGTAAGATATTGCTTGTGTACATATGTAGATAGTTGCTAATTAGGTGTGCATATAGGCATAAATTGGTAATTACAGAACTACTAGCAGCATGTCAGTTTATTTTCTATCTGTTGTTTTTCTTTCTACTTTAATGTAGTTTGGTTCTGAAGAACTCGCTACTCATGAAGAGAATGCTGTAAGGGAGTATCATTGTATCAAGGCTTGTATGGTAAGTTACTCTGTTTTCCAGTCTTGTATTCACCTTCTTTACTTGGCTTTGTTTTAGTTTATCATGGAATTGTAACTGTCAATGAATTCATTTTCATTTATTTATTTATGGGTATTTATTTTTTTAATAAAGAAAGTTTACCCAGGTACACAGTCACCATAGCAATTGAGTTCTTTGGTGAATTTTTAATTCAATAATATCTCAATTTTAAAATCTCTTGGTATTATCTGTCTCACCTCTATCCCCATTCTTTCTGACTCTTTCTCTTTCCTTCTCTATATCTTATAAACATGTGTGGCCATGTATGTATAAATCTGACTGGCAAAAATTCTTTTGAGTTAAAATTGTAAGGGACAAGCACACATATATCTGACCAACAAACTGTGAGTTAAATGTGCGGGAGTAATATTGGCAGAAGCAAGATAAGAATTTTTAATTCAATAATAAATCAATCTTAAATTTCTTGGTGTTTATATTATCTTTCTCTCTCCCCCTCTTATAAACATGTGCTGTATCTATACACAGCTAGTGCATTTTGGGATGGTATACTCACCTGCCCTCCTCACCAAACATGACAACTTCCTTGCAACTTCTTGATACGCCCCCTATGTAGTGCTACACAGAGAGACTCACACCCAGCCACCCAAGATATATTTGCAACCCCTCATTCCCTACCTCTATCCACAACCTTTATGCCAAATTACATCAGATCACCACCATGTTATCCCCCTTTGATAGCTAAGTCCCTCCCTCCCCTATATCGATGGAACATATGATCAAAACGCATTACAGGCTACCCATCTTGGAAGGCAGTAACTCTAACTAAGAACTGATACAGGCTTGGAGGGAAGTCTTTAGCCCTCCTTGTATGGGACAACCTTTCTAGTGTTGCTAGCATGATAAAATACTCCCAGTACACTCAGTAAAGTGGTTGGTGATATAAAGAGCATCCAACCATAGAAAATATGCCAAGAATGGAACGTACAAGCAAAACATAGAGTTCAGAAGCCACATTACAGGATGCCTGTATAGGAGGACAGTAGCTCTGAATAAGAACTGATATAGGGAAGAGGGATTCTTTAATCCTCCTCCTTGTGTGGGACAACCCCACTCTAGTGCCAGTGCTATCATAGAATGTTCCTAACACATACACGACACCAATGTTGGCCAGTGTTCTCTGTTGCTGCATGTGTAAGATGATACAAACCATGCCAACCCATCCAGCATGGGAAAATGAATGTAAAATGATGATTAATTGGGTTATGTGCAGTTAGATTAGAGGTTTGTTCTGACCAACTACACTATAGCTTCTATTATTTGGTTGTTGTTGTTTAACCCTGTTAGATCTGCTTGACAAGACCTATGGCACCAAGTTTGCCAATCGTCTTAGAAGGCACTGGCATGGTTGTGTGGTTAAGAAGTTTGCTTCATAACCACATTGTTCTGGGATCTATCCCACTGCATGGCACCTTGGGCAAGTGTGTTTTAGTATAGCCTCAGGCTGACCAGTACCTTGTGAATGAAATTGGTAGACGGAAACTGAACAGAAGCCTGTCATATATGTATACATATACATGTATGTGTGTGTGTTTGTCTCCACAAAGTCCTCATTGTTGACATCGCTTGACTGCCAGTGCGTGGTTGTTTACGTCCCACGTATAACAATAGGCCAGGAGATTAGCAGCTCGACAGTTGAAGATCCATGGAAAAAAACTACCTTACTTGAAAATAAGTAAGCGTTGGTGACAGGAAGAGCATCCACCTGTAGAATACTGCTAAAAAAATAAAAGCAAACTCATCCAACCCATGCCAGCATGGAAAAACAGATGTAAAAACGATGATGAGGATCATGATGAAGTGCCCCATATATTATGTATCCTGGATATACTGTATTTCAATCTATCATTGTATCATGCAGTAATATCTTCCATACATTATCTGATGTTGTGGGACACAGTATGACTGCCAGAGCATGATGTCAAGTATATTTTTCTATGATTAAAGTCTCTCAGGAGTTTCTGTGTAGTTACTCCACTTGCCTGATATGGCAACCAGACTCTTTAAATATCTCCCTACTGTCTCCAAAAATGATAATCTGTGACAAGATGTAAAGCCTAGGGCAGTTATGCCACAAGCTGAGTGGATGGTTACTTAGATTGTTCTGTACCCCTATACTAGTCTATAAAAAATGACACAAATTCATGATGTTGGTGTCACATGTTCATACCATGTCACCCCCCTTTTTTATGATGTTCACTCAGTTAATTCATTGCCTTAGAACCTTACAATATATGTTATTTGAGGAAAGTGCTACTAGTTTGTTGTATACAGCAATTTAAGTATGAAAAAAAAATGTTGTGCTAACCCAACATGTTCCACATAGAAGGGCATAAACCCTGTCAATGTTATTATGATTTCATAGATAAAAGTCCTTTTTTATGTCTGCCTTCTAATATTACTCCATATTATTTTACTAAAGTCACCATTTCTTATGTCTTCATTAGGATGCTATTGAATCTTTCAATGACTGGTTTGAGTTATACCATCATAGTAAACCTACTGCTCCAGAGAGGCCTGAACATGCTGACTTCAAAGACCGGATAGCATATGAACATGAATTCAAACAGTATGAGATAGAGTTGGACCAATGGAAACATCGGTTCAGTATGCAGACAAGAGTTAGTATTATATTTAACTTACATATTTGTTTAAAGTCAGTCATTCATGTAGAATTGGTTAAAACACAAGTGGTATCCTCTTTGTAATCCATTAATTTACAATCACTACTAGTGCTGGCCAAGTTGAGAAAGTGCTAAACTGACATGTGTTGGGTTGATGGTTCAGATCCCATCACCAGTATGAAGCTCTGTTCAAAGCCAAGGAATTTAATTCTCACTGGTTACGGTCAATTCATGTGTAAATAAGTACTATGAGAAGGTACATTTTATTAATAAGAACACGAGCTCTGTATAACAAACAAGTGTTTTGTAAGCTTGCATTGTTGAGTTCAAGCTTCTCTATGGGCTTGGACCATGACATAAATGCTTGCTGTGACCATACTTCAACTAATTCTATCATCATCATCATCACTGTGAAAGTAGACTCAATGTTAATGAGTCTATTAGTGTTCATAGTTTCAACTGTCCATGGTTCTCTTAATTCTGTCTGATTTTGTGTTAATGCCCCAGTATCATGAGATACTTCTATGTTATGGTGTTTTAGGGGATTCTTCAGTATTGATGTCGATCGGCTATCGCCCCCTTTTTACGATAGCCGACGTAAACAAATGTTAGCGATAAGCCGCTGTTTATGAATGACAGCGAAAAGAGAGAGAGAAAGCGTAAGAGATGTCGCCGTCGATGTAGATAGAGTAAGACTCGTATAGACGACGACAAGAGAGAGATAGCGTAATTGCGCTAAGCCGAAAGGGAAAGTCTAATAGAATGACGTCTAGGATAGAAAGATTAAGAGATGCGTGGATGCGAGAAACAATAAAGATTATGAGTTTGTTTACAACGTGTTTTATTAAAGGTAAAAAGGTTTACATGTAGAGCAAACGAAGAGATACATATTGACACAGAGGTGAAAGGGGAGCGTGTGTGCGATGTATGTATGCCAATGTGTCTGTGTGTAAGTATCGTACCCTTCTCCACACACCAATACTCCACGCGTGGGCACAGTTGGAGCGGAGGCCCGTCAACTGGTCAGCGTACTAACAGGGGCGCTCCACTCGAACGTGTGGCCACCTAGAGATCGCCTGGTGTTGTAGAGAAGAGTCGCTAATGTGAATAGCAGCGAGAGACGAGAATTGAAGGGTGCAAGTAGTGACGTGGGGGTCATATGCAAGTCTGTCTGTGAGTTCGCGGATCCGAGTGACGTGACCTTCGGACCCGAAGTGTAGAACTGGTATTCAACGGGGAATCTTCCCTATTTATAAGCAAGGTCCCAGCGTTGAAGAACCTTCTAGAACAGACGCTATTTGGCACGTAGAAGCCGTTAGCCTAAACGCTGAGGTTCGAGGACGAAATCAGTGACGACATGGCTGGTCACTTGATTCGTCGTTGGGGGAGTGGCTAACATCAGGCCCAGTCTAATGCCTGGTCGAGTCCACTACAAGCTAACCATGATATCTTCATAATGGCCGTATTATACCGTATCATGTTAGAGAAAAACGATATATATATATATATATATATATATATATATATATCTAGCGGAGCCATGGTAAAAGGAAGGGTAGAGTTAGATCTGGTTTGGATTTACTGAATGTTTGGGAAACACTGGATGGTTATTCGGTAACGGTAATTTTATACGTGTTATGTTTTACGATCTTGTCCGTTTGTTATACGTAAAAAGTTGATGGGTTTATGTCGTAAAAAGTTAACGGAAGTGGGTTTCTTAATTGATAGCTTTTGCAGTGGATTATTTAGGGATACTAAACACAGGGATAAAAGGGATAAGACTGAGTACATGTTTCTGCTTTTCATTAATAAGTCAATGGATAGGTTATATTTGAACGAAGCTTTTAGTAATGGAAAAACCGTTGATCTCATGCCAGTTTCCATTAAGGATAAGAAAATATGTACAAGTTATAAACTTAAACCTACGATTGGGGTTACGTTGTGTAACTATAATAAGTATTTAGCTGGACTTAGTATTGAAGATGTTAAAGAAATTTTCAGTAGTGAATGTTATTGTGCCAGGTTAGATTTCTGCAACAAGGATATTGGACATGTCTTAAAGGGATAATCCTAGAATCGATTGATTTTTTAATTGGAAAACTAAGCGTTAAGTATAAACTGAGGGTTGAAGATTTCGACGAATGGAAGGCAAAAGTGACTAACGTAATTGGTGAAAGAGTTAAGGGGCTAGGCAAGATATTGGGTGAGGATTCAGTTCTGGGTAGTAAAGAGGTGAATAAATACGTTACGAAATTGCACGAGAAATTTATTGTTGTGCCAGCAGAGAAAGCGGCTGGTAATTTTTTCATAATTTGTAAAAGAATATTATGTTATGGTACTAGCAAGTGAATTGGGGATGAACAGGGATTATGGCTTTCAGGGGAATAGTACATGCATCATGGTGTCCAATGATAGAAAAGGGATTATTGCAGAGTTGGTTTCAGTAGTAGAGAATTTGAGTGGCATGAGCGTTGCAGAAGAGAATTTCTTTTGGATTCCCAAACTTCATAAGAATCCGTACAAAGGCAGGTCTATTTCCGGAGTAAGTAAATGTACTAATAATCAGATTGCAGTGCTAGTTAATGATGCTTTGAATGTAGTTAGATCAGCCTTTGATAGGTATTGAAAGGTGTTTGGCAAATATACAGGAGCTAACGTATTTTTGAGTATTAGATCTAGTAAGGAATTTAAAGTTAGGCTAAATAATATTAGAAGTATTCGTAGCATATATGTTTATGATTTTGCTACGCTTTATACCAATTTGGATCTAAGGCTGGTTGAAGAAGGAATATTTAGGGTTGTTGACATTGCTTTTTGAAATAACCATAGATATATTTCATTAAAAAGAGGTAAATGTTTTCTGTATAACATAAGGTACAATGGTTATACTAGTCTAATCAAAGAAAAATTTTAAAATATGATTAAGTTTATTATTAATAGTACGTATGTTGCATTTGCAGATAAGGTGTTTAAATAGATTAGAGGAATTCCCATGGGGGGAAATTGCAGTCTACTACTTGCCGATCTTTACGTGTCTTCTTGAGAGTTAGGTTACTTGCAGGGTCTGTTTAAGCACAAAAAGCTAGGTTTAATTTAGAGAACTTAAAAATTTCTGTCGTTATACTGACGACATTTTTGTTGCCAATTTTGACTTTTTTTATCATCTTCTAGGGAAGATTTACCCTATAGATCTGGAAGCGAATAGAAATGGAGTTAAGGTGGATGAAATTATGTATTTAGATGTTACGGTTAGTAGCAGTAATGATAGTAGAAAGGTTTTTTTTTAATAAAACAGATGACTTCAATTTTAGAGTGGTTTTCATGTATTTTTTATCCAAAATATGTTTTTTTCCAGTCAAATTATTAGATATGGCAGTATAGTGAACGATTTAGATGTTTTTCTTGTTAAGGTTAGACAATTAATTAAACATATGGTTAGCCAAGGCTTTAAAATCAATTTATTAGTTAAGAATCTTAATAGATGTTTAAGTATGCGCGACTATATATTGAAAAAGTTTGGAGTTGTGTCATGTCTACAAATGAGTTATGATTTGATAGACTAGGATGATATTTGACCGATGTGGTGCCCGAGAATGCTGTCTGCAGGCAGGTACCATTATCTTATCTTTACTGTTATTTATTACGTAGGAGAATTTAGGCTAACAAAAATAGAGGAGTAAAAAAAAAAACATTAAAGTCCAAGAATACCAGTGATTGTCTGCGTCAACAAAAACCAGCTCAATAAAGTTCACAAAAAGGAATGAATTAAACACTTGAACTTATTCTATTTGTAAAGAAAATAGACGATGTATTTGATATATAAGTATAGGTCAAACTTCAATACAAGGATAATATTGCTACATTTTGGCACTAATTAATCAATCGTGTACTCTATTTCAATAATAATCAAAGGCAATATCGTCATACCAACACATATACAGATGATAGGGTTCTGGGAATTTAGGCACTCTAATACCACCATAAACGTAGAAGGTTTACTATTCAAGCCGTAGAAAACTTTTTACAAAATCCGATAGAAAGATATAAAAATAATTATATAGTCATGTATTAAGCTTGTAATGTATGTATGCATGTATGTATGTATGCATGCATGTATGTATGTGTGTACGCATGTATGTATGTATATATGCATGTGTGAGTATGTATGTATGTCTCTTTGTGTGTCTCACACGTACACACGAGCATACAGTTCGTTTGGTTTTTACAACAATTTTGTTCTTTTCTTTTCATTTTTGATGGCTTTTGAAATAACCTACAAACGTCTTTTACTTAATTACATTCCATTATTCGTGTTAATTTAATATTGGAACGTATTCATTTACAATTTTAAATTTCAAACAATTTATACGAAGAATCGGTGAACTTTATGATCTGACGTATCAAATTTTCATTTATTATGCCTGCCAGGTTTCACAAGTACTACAGTTTTTTTAAAATCCCTTTAAACTATTTACTTCAATTTCAGATATAAAATAATTCATGATGGATATACATTATATGAACCTTAATATTTTTGTAATGTGCAAAACAAAATATACAATGGCAAAACAGTAAAATATGCTACTCGCACGAAAATGAAATTAGTTTCAAAATATATTAGTAACAAACAAATATTACGGACAAAATCTTGTAGGGTTCATTGATAGTAGATCATGAAAAATATTGGAAATAAAACGTGGCGTATAACATCAGAACTGGTATTTTAAAGGGCGCAGTAGACATTGATGTAAAAGAAAAACACTATTAATTCTTTAATGGTATACTCAACAGCATACATTTTTAGAATTTGGTTTGGTTTCGTTTGGAAGAATGACTTATGGCCATGATAGATCTCTGACAAGTTGGGAGTTAAAACTGAATTGTGGACAGGTGTACAAAACAACCTAGATGTAAATGGAACTGTAATAGAGAGGCAGGTTTTCTAAATATTACCCACTATTGTTTTAACGTCTGTGTCATTATTTATAAATGTTGTTGTTCAGCACCAGGTAGGCCCTGATTGAGCAGACCTATGATTAAGCACGTTTCAGCCATGACCATGACCATCCCGTCTTTTTTCAGGTATCCTGTAACAAATACAACATTATTTAATGTATCTTTAGATATAATCCATTTTTTAAAGGAGGCAGGGTGTGATTTAAAAGAAACGTTACTGCTGTTTCTAGCAGGTCGAGATACCACGTAGAGGCCCCTTGTTGGCTCGTCTAAATGTTTATTCTGTTCTTGACACAAAAAATAAAGATAAAAAAAACGAGGTGAATAAAATGGATACGGATAAGCAATATTATTTTTCTTTTTAAATTATAATTTAATGATAGTTTATTTGAATCAAGCCAGTATGATACCTGCTGTGGCATTCGGAGTATTTTAACATAACATTCGCTGAGGTGTGCGGGTTGTATTGACAACAAAATGATGTGAATCTAAATTTGATACCGCATGTATTTCATTTATATAGAACATGAGTAGAAGTGGTCCAGATATCGAGTCCTGGTGTATGTTATGTGCTATACTAGTGTCTGAAGGTTGAAATTTATCTACCTAGGAGTATTCTGACTAAATATTTAGGATACAAGCTATAACGAATACAGCATGAATAAATCTGACACGATCTAATGAACATAGCAACGAGACAGTAAGTAACGGGTATAAATCAGTTACATGAAAGTGAAACAAACAGATTTTATATTTTCCAAACGTAATTGTTAATTAGCCCGAAGTTAATGTTTCCGGCAAGTCAGATAATTTACGGACATTATTAGCTGCAAGGTTGTTACAGTATAAACTATGAGTTTGTTTTAACTAATACTTGCTATGATAATATTAAGACATAACGTTGGTGGCATTTCCACGAACAATTACAATTGAAATTCGTTGAAACAACCAAGAAGCTTCTCTGATATTAATTACTGCAAGTGTCAACGAAGTGACGGCCAAGCTACTTTAGACAGACGGCAGTTGAAGGACCATATACGTCTGAAGTCCCTGTAGTATGAACAGGTAAAGTTACAAAATCGAAAGACGGAACTTACCTCCAGTTCAGGGGATCTCACACGGGGAAAGAAGAAAAAGAATATAACGAAAGCGATTCATCTTACTTACACGCCAAGTCCTCGCACTGTTTTCGATGGCCACCAAAAACTCACAACTCGTCTCTTCTTCCACACAAAACACACGATCACACCACACCTCTTGGAAAAATAACCTCTGACACAACGTGTAAATAGCCCGACTGACACATGCAGAAAACACCACAAAAACAAAAGACGCCGCTTGGTTGCGTCACTTCCGCTTCCTGTATGTCCCCCTTGCCATGCCAATCACACTCCTAAAGGCAAGAGGTTGCTCAATCCGAGTAACTGAGGCTCTTCGTCACCTCTTCCCTAGGTTAGATCCAAAAGAGTAGATAGTAAGTAAGAGATCAAATCATTAGTGAATGATGGTACTTTGATGGGACCACTCTCTTTTGTTGCTCTTTAAATTAAATTGTCTTCTCAAGAACAATAATTTCTTGTCGTCTAACCTTTTTTTCATTTGTTTTATTAAAAAAAAGCATATTAAATTTAGCACCTCACTATTTGTGTGTAAAATATTTGTCAAGCTTTTACCATTATTTTACATTATACATTCAACTAAATTATTTATGATTTGTGCCGATGAACCATTATTGCAGAATGTAATATTGCAAATGTAATACGTTTGATTTCCAAATATAATATCTCTATGTTTACCTCTTTTGGTGCTGCTGTTTTTGTTTAGCCACAAGCCAGCTCTGATCGAGCAGACTTATGATCAACAACATTTCAGCTGTGATCATTGGTCTAGAAATACATTATACAATATACATTATCAGGATAAACGACCACGTAGACACTCCCTCTATAGTTAGATTCACCTCTTTAGCCCAATTCTCTATCTCCGCTAAATCCATTCAGTAAAACATAACTGTTTGTACGATCTCTTATCAGAGTTGTGTCAATGTAAATATCTTAATGATTTAATTTCAGTACTAACATTGATTTTTCATTGGTTATTTTAAATCAGTTAGAAATACAAATTTAGTTCCAACATTTTATATTAAAAGTTTGACTGAAGAATTGCTCATAATTTTCTTTTTGTTACGCATTTTTGTTTTTGTTTGTGAGTTCTGTTGCCATATAAACTAGTATTGTTTTGATTATTACGTCACAATGATAGAGTAACGACAGGGTTTGAATGGAAAACAATTTACAAATGTAAGACAAATTTAGTTTGAATAATTCGTATGTATTGTCTTCAAAACCGAAAAGAAAATGGTACAGATACGTTTTTGAATGAATTCTAACGATTTTAAAATAAGTTTCTCAGGTAAGAAATGTCTTTTGTAATTAGACTAAAAATTTCCAGTTGGTTGCCTTTAATTGTTGCAGAGAAAATGTAAGGATTTTTCAGTTTAATTGTTATGTTTTATATTACATCATTTGCATTATGAGGGTTTTTAAATAATTAAGTCAGTAGTTTTAAGTAATGATTTTGTGAATGTTCTGTTGTCTTACTAAGATAAATTATTTATTAATCTTACCATTTGATGTTGGTGTATTAATATAATTCAACTGGATATTTATTTTTTATTTAATTGAATGGTAGATTTTGTAAATATTAAGGAGCTTAAATCTGATAGGATTGTGATAACTGATTGAGTTTTGTGTAATGTTTTAGATATATTTCCTACAGTGCATTTAACCTTCAGTAAATACAAATGTGTAAATTAATGAGCGCTGTAGAGCAGAGTGCATAGACAAGAGGGGTAAGCACCGGGTGAATACGTATTTATGTCTAGGATAGCGAGTCATGTAAAGTAGTGGTTTTCAACCTTCGTTTGCTTATACCTCCTTTTTAATCCAAATCAATTCTTGTGCCCCCCGCAATGTATACTAATCGCAGCTGTTTCATATAAAAAAGCTTACAAAAACGACCATTTCTATGCAGATGAAATTGTGTTATTAGTAAACAACATTTTATAAAGGCAACGCTATAGGGACTGCCACAAATTAACTTTATATAGTAACAAAAAATATTATGATTGGCACCATTCAAGTATTTCAATATCTGGCGTACTGAGAGTGACAAACGAAGATCATCTCTACAATATCAAGGTGATTGCGCGCTTTTAATAGTAGATACATTACCCGGTTAAAGGCAAATTCAACAATATGAGAATTGGTAAAGCAAATAGTATTCAATTAGTTTTTGCCAGAGAAGTGGAAACTTTCTAGAAATTTCATTACGTTTTCATAAATTACAATTTATGGATCTAGTCCGTTTGACCGACGCATTTCTAACTATTTTAATAACGGTTGAATATTATTGAATTTCTCTACAC
>JAOPJM010065657.1:0-14550 GCA_027124095.1 Muusoctopus leioderma
AAGAAGAAGAAGAAGAAGAAGAAGAAGAAGAAGAAGAAGAAGAAGAAGAAGAAGAAGAAGAAGAAGAAGAAGAAATTCGGATTGCAAAATCATGTGACATTGAAGAGAGAGAAAGTAATTAAGAACAGTAATATAATGCTAGATAAAGAAACAGAGATAACAGAATTACAACATACACAAACTTACAAATCCTTAGGAATCAATGAACTAGACTGATTACATGAAATGCAAATGAAAGAAAAGGTTAGGAAGTAATATTATAGAAGCATTAGAATATTTAAAACAGGGCTAAATGAAAAAATAAGGCAACAGGCATCAATACTCTAGCTGTCCCAGTAATAAGTTATAGTTATAATAATCTCAATTGAACGTTAAATGAACTAGCAAAACTAGATAGAAAAACAAGAAAAATAATGACGGCATTTAAAACACACCAACCAAAATCTGACATAGAAAGATTATATTTAGCATGAATAGAAGGAGGTAGGGAGGTAGGGAGTCTTATGCAACTAGAAAACTATTATAAAATATCCATTGTAAGACTACAACAATATCTAGTGAAGAATAATGGAACACTAATACAAATAGCTACAAGAAACGAACAAAACAAAAGACTGTTTTCTATATTCATGGAAGCCAACAAATACAAAACAGATGCTGAAATGGCAGACAGTTGTGAATAGAAAAGAGAAACAGCAACAGAAATTGTGAAAAAGCTAAAAGCTAAACTAAAAATGAGGCTACAGAATGTCATGCTAAATCGGTGGCAAGAAAAATCTTTACAGGACCAATACCTGACAAAACTAAAGAGGGTGAAAGTCGACAAAGAAAATTGCATCAGTGGCTGAGATGCACAGCTGAGATTGAAAAGGGGAGTATACACATACACAAGAAAAGCTCTCTCGGTGAATGACAGAGAAACCATACTCTGGGGTATGCCAATACACACAGACAGGGAGATGAAGGCATATCGGCCGGGTATTGTTGTCGAAGATAAGGAAGGAAAGTGCCATCTAATCGAAGTATCAGTTCCAACAGACGATAATGTATCTCTTATAGAAATAAATAATTATCCAAATATAAAGAACTTGAAACGGGAATAACTGAAAACAGGAATAACTAGAACGTGGGGTCTGAAAGCAGGAATAACTAGAACGTGGAGTCTGAAAACAGGAATAACTAGAACGTGGGGTCTGAAAGCAGGAATAACTAGAACGTGGGGTCTGAAAACAGGAATAACTATCGACCCCGGAAGGATGAAAGGCAAAGTTGACCTCAGCGGGATTTGAACTCAGAGTGCAGTGAGTCAGAACGAATACTGCAAAGCATTCTGTCCAACGTGCTAACAACTCTGCCAATTGACTGTTTGACAACAACATTTACAGATGTATTTTGTCAAACGAAAGTATTTCAAATGCAAACCAAACCCCATCGTTTGCAAGTATACTTTTGAATAAGAGAATCTAGACATGAAATATTTTGCTGAAAGGACTAAAGCATGACAGCATTATGTCCAGAATCTATTACCCAGGAATGTGATAGAAAAAAAGTAACATGTTTGTACCTTACTAGGGCCACAGGGTCTTTCTTTGTGCCATCCAAGGAGCAATGGGCGGTAGCTCTTGTAGAGTGAAATGTTCTTCATTGGGAGGGGGAGAGCATATGGTACCATGTGTGTGGTTTTCAAATCTAAGGACGAAACAAAAGCACAAGTCCAAATAGTACAAGACACACATACCCATAAACTGGTTCCACAGTATTTGGGACAGAAACACAATGGCCATTGGTGACAACGTCGACCACTGGTTTGTGGTTACTTTCATAGCGCAATATGGGCAGGTGGTCAGCTCCAACGTAACTTTTGGTGATATGTTGTTGGCTGGGGTCACCATGGACAAAATACAAGTCCTCGTGATCCCACAAGACCATAAAAATATCCGAGAGTTGAGTCCTGTAGTGGGTGCTGGAATAAAGAAATTAAGTTATGGTTTTGGAACAGGCTGTTATGGTTTTACAGTCAATTGAATCAACCTCACTAAATTACTAGCACTTATTTTATTGACAACAGAATGATGAAAGGCAGTGACAACCCTGGAGTGATTTCAACTCAGAACTTAAAGGGGGGCATAATTAAATTACATAAGGTGTTTAGTTTAGCTGTATTGTTTCTGCGAATCCACCATCCTTTTATAGAGAAAGGTATTAAATGAAATATATATATATATATACATAAATTACACACACATACATATAGGCGGAGACATGGCTGTGTGATTAAGAAGTTCGGTTTGTAACCATGTGGTTCCGGGATCTATCCAACTGCGTGGCACCTTGGGCAAGTGTCTTCTACTATAGCCTCAACCCAACCAATGTCTTGGGAGTGAAATTGGTAAACAGAAACTGTACGGAAGCCCATCATATATGTGTGTGTGTGTTTGCATTTGTCTCCGCCCATGCCAGCATGGAAAAACGGACGTAAATACGATGATGATATATATATATATATATATAACTTTCAAATCATTTTGTCTCTCTCTTTCTCTCCAGAGTTCTGTGTTGATGCTTTGGGATATTGTCCAGATGGTTCCTTTCTGATTGTTGGAGACAAGAAAGGTATTCTGTATATTGTTGACACAAATGCCAATGAGATAATCTTTACATATGTAAGTATTCAAACCTTTTCTAACTGTACCATATTTATTTTTTTCTCTTCATTACATTTTAAATGTCTGTACCTCTAATAGATGTTAATGAAAAAAAATAATGTATGTAAAGAGTTGGGTAAGTTAGCTGTTGTTGTCTTAGGAGGAAGGGTGGGGTCTCCACTACTGGTAAGAGGAAGTTACCCACGGACCAAAACCTGGCCTGAATGATTGCAACAGAGTGGACTCTCTTAAAGGCACCCAAAGGACCGGCGGTGGTGTTAAACTAGGCAACAGAATAAATCTACCACCCCCAAAACAGGAACAGTCCATCCGACAAGCTTCCACTCAGTTTTCCATCTCCCAAATTTCACTCACAAGGCTTTGAGTCGACCCAAGGCGATGGCAGTAGAAGATACTTGCCCACGGTTCTGCGCAGTGAACCAGAAACACATAGTTGTGAAGCAAACTTTTGAACCACATTCCTGCACCCATAGCCTTCGGTCGGCCCTAACTTAACAGGCCTAGGATCAAAGGCGTTCCAGCCATGACCATCTCATCTTTTTTCGGCACTACTAGGATTACTTTATCCAATGTCTTTCGTTTTTTAAGATAGCATGGTGTTATTTCAATGGGATTTGTTATTTCTACTAGGTTGGGGGACTATGTATATACTTTCTTGATGGTGCTGTTAGCATTGGTGGTTACCATTGTAGAATCCCCCATAGTCTAGTAAGATAATCAACCACCTGATGTATGCTTCTGTATAATGTTTTTAACTGTTGTACCAGCTATAATTACTTATTGGTAGAATTAAAATCAGTGATTGTATCCAAAGGGCCAGACTGACCAAGGTTACTGAAGATTCTGTGAACCAGAGTACCTACTCCAAACTAAATCCAATAGTTACAATCCAGGGTTGAAACTGTTTGTAATACTATTAAGAAAACCATAAATATCCTTTATAATTCTAAAATATTGTTAAAGAGATCAGTAAAATAGATAAAGAACTGCAGAAAATTCATTATTATTATTATTTCCTTCACATTAGGGTGGTGGATTGGTAGAATTGTTAGAGCATCAGACGAAATACCTTGCAGTATTTGTCCCCGCTCTTTCTGTTCTGAGTTCAAATCCTGTCACGATCAACTTTGCTTTTCATCCTTTCAGGGTTGATAAATAAAATACCGGTCAAGTACCAGAGTTAATATAATTGACCCAAAATTGCTGACCTTGTGCTTATGTTAGAAACGATTATTATAATTTTTTTTTGTTTTTGTTTTTTACTGGGTTTTATAGCTGTTTATATTTATTATTTCAATTTTCTTCCAGAACCTTCTAGCTGGTAAAAAGATATCTGAAGAGCGTGCCTTTAGGAAAATAATAATAATGGAAAATAAAGGTGAGTTGAAATGCTGGATGGAGAATGTTTCATTTGGTTTTCAGTCTGTGTGTGTGTGTATATGTGTGCATACATTAGTCCTAACATACCAACCAGTTTTAATACCACCACCTGGTCTTTGGGTGACTTTGACAAAGTTCTCTCTCTAATGTAAGTTTAGCAGAATCGATATTGACTGGTAAACGACATTAGTTCACCAGTCAATATCTATATGATTGGATGGTCGTGGGACTGCAGTTGCTAATCTGCAGCCCCTGTGTATATACAGATATAAAGAGATATATCTATCTAAGGCCGCCGAGTTACCGCCGTCCCCATAAAGTGGGGGAACGGCGGTGATGTTGTAAGGTCGCACTACATTCGACCGCAGTCAGTGACAGCGAGAGAGGAGACAGGTAGCAAGTAGAAAGACTAAGCTTTGTGAGCAAACATAGAGAGTAACACTGGCGTATAATTAAATAGTTTGTTTATTTACATGGCGGAGAATGAACACATAGCAACTAACGGAAAGCAACACAAACGATATACAGATAAGGACACATGAGGTGTGTGTGAATGTGCGTACGTGTGTTTGTGTACGTGTGTTCGTTACGACTCTCTCCTGACTTAGTCCTCAACGTTAGGCCATGGTAGGACTGGAATCGCTACAACAGGTCAGATAAACTGACTGGATTCCAGTCGACCGATTGGGGCAAACGGAATCGAATAGTCGGTGGAGAGAGAGGTCGAAGGTCGAGAGACGAGGATAGAGATATTCGTGTGTGTGTGTCTGTCTGTGTAGTCGTCCAACCCCGTCGGCCGGGGCATCCGCTGGACTAACTGTGGACATTCGTTACCCAGGCCAGCGTGCCGTTTGGGCGAATGGAGTCACCAGCCCCAACTCGATTGTTGAGGTTCCCTCTGGCTGACTGACTAGATAGCTATAGTGCGCGGCCCTTTATAGGGGCTAGTCGCAAAGCTTCTAGAAGGTTCGATTCAGTTGGAATTGGCGGGAAACGAGACAAAAGGATTCGTGGCTCCTCCCCGTGACGTCATAGCTGGTCACGTGGTATCAGTGGGAAGAATCCAATCTTCGCCCACACAAGTTAGGCGAGTCTAATAGCCCTCCTGGGGGGGGGGGGTGAGGTAAACGCTACATACTCATTGATAAATTAAAAAAACAATGCTAGCCACAATCACAATCCCTGCCGTTAACAACATACAGTCTGCCATAAGTTGTTATACAAAAACATAAAATTGTACTATATTCAAATCAAATGTTCGAAATGTACGCCTTTTACTGCAAAACACGCTAGCAATCTTTTGGGTACTAATTGACAAGCTTTGAGACATAAATCAACAATAAAATAAACAAATTCATCGAGGATTTCGGTTCATAATTCCCGGATGTTAGTAGGTTAGTTGGGGGACTTTATTCGTGAGATATCCCCAAAATGAAAAAAATTAAGAACGGTCTAACCTGAAGATCTTCGCAGCCATTCACAAAATGTCCTTTTACGTCCTATCCAGCAGTCAGTTTAATCATGCTCTTGTGATATCGGCAAAATGAGGAGGGGTACCATCCTGCTGAAAAATGTATGAGCCATTGTCAGCAAATATAAGAAGAACATGCCAGAATATATCTAACATCGGAACATAACAATCAGCATTGCATGTGCCGTCAACAAAGAAAGGTCAATTACATCGGAACAGTGGATTGCAGCCCAAATACACAATCCAGGACTAGCCACACCTTTCATTACATTTCATGAGGGTTGCGTACACTGTAGATTCTACAGCATAAAACACATAGTTGTGTCAATTGATGACTACATCTACATGAAATGTTACATCATCTGACAATATTACGAGATCAATAATACGAGAATCATTACAAAATAACACCAATATTTCCTCGCGGAATTCAGCTCGATTATCTTAATTATCTTAATTTAATGTTTGTACGAATCTATGGCTAAAGTGATGCAAATTTAAATCCTTTAGAATGCGTCGCAAAGAAGTTTGGCTGATATTCGATTGAGATGTACAACGCATAAGAGGTGTCTTGAGGATGTTGTTCATAATGTTGGCTAACTAGCTAGCTGAACGTTCTCTTCTGTCGTCCTGACTGACACTGGGGTGGGGGGCAGAACGAGGTATGTTATTAATTGAACCAATTGTGGATCACTTCTGAACTGCTTCCTCGATTGCTGTTAAATTGAAATTGGATATTGAAGTTTTGGCGTAAATAATTGAAAGTGTGATTTCAAGAATGGCAAATAGAAGAAAGAAAAGAAGATTCATTCAAAAATCAACAAGTTTTAATTACGCTAATTAGATAGCGCAATCGCGTCAGGTCTCGTATAAATTAAATCTCATGAATATACAGCAATAAAATTGGCATTTAAACATATAGAACAGTTAATGCAGGAATGATTAATACACATTTTCAAATGTGGGGAAATATTTCTCCAGTATTGAATGTTGTCGAAGCAAAGTAAAATTGTTAACTGTCAATAGTTTGAAATTTAGATAATGAAAGTGTCTTATTTACCGTGTGTGAAATTGAAATGTGTGTAATAGACTCATTCATCAATTACAAAATTCGACGTACAGTTAACAAGGCAAAAGAAATGATTTGTTAAATGCATCTGAAACAAGTCGAAAGCATTAGGCCGTAGGGCATTGCCTTCTAAGTTGTTTCGTGCAACACAGCTGGGGACAACTTAATTCATACATGATGTTCAAATTTAAGTGACTGAAAGTCATCAGACAATACTAACTTACTGTCAAGCCAATACAGCAGTAATCAGAATGGCATACATAACATGGATACAGTATTTGTTTTTGTAAACAAAAATGTGATCGCTATAAGTAAGCGCATGTATATCAAAATAGAATGTCCATTTTATGCTAATAAAGTGAGTTTATGTCTGAAGTATTTCTCTGTTTTCTTTTAATTTTGTTGATGTCACAGAAGCGCCGATAACAGCTATAATGGTAGCCAACTTTGGCACTTGTTGGCTGTACGATTCTTCATTACGAAAATCAATTCCCATCTTTGTCGTGGTTTCGATTACGAATTTACACTCTCTGCAATCGAATTTGAGCTACATTGTTGCGAAGTCAACAAATCACTCCCAGCTGTCATTATTAAATGTAATAAAATTGTTTTTTGCCGTAAGAACGACATGCATTACGCAAAAATTCAATACTGTGAGTTCAAATCCCGCTGAGGTCAACTTCGCCTTTCATCCTTTTGGGGGTAGATAAATACAGTATCAGTGGATTGGCGGAATCATTAGAGTGTTGAATGTGATGCCTTGTGGTATTTGTTCCAGCTCTCTATGTTCTGAGTTCAAATCCTGCAGTGGCCTACCTGGGTGGTAGACTTAATCCGTCGCCCAGTTAAACACCACCACTTGGCCCTTGGGTGCCTTTAGTGGAGTCCACTCTGTTGCAAACATTTGGGCTAGGTCTCCAGTCTGAGGATATCTTCTTCCCTCCATCTCTCCCTCCCTCCCACCAGTCTCAGAGGCTCTGAAAAAGGAGTAATGGGCATTGCCCTAACTCCTCACTAAACAATAAAAAATAAAATAAAAAATAAAAAAATAACCAGTTTGAAGTAAACAGGTTTCTTACCAATCATCCAGTATGTAATGAGAGAAAATAATGTAACTGGAACAAATCGCATTGGTAGAATGTCACATGTGACTTTGGCGAAGAAATATGTTGAACAGCGATAGAAGCCACGGGAATTTTCACGACTAAAATCAAGCATGATATAAACCAATATTGATTAGTGGAAACTTATTAAAGATATGTTTGTTATCCCACACCACAAACATTTAAAGAGTAAAAAAAGGTAAAAATATAAAGCTTTCTTTATAAAAATGATATACTTATATACTTATTATATATCTAAAAAAAAAAAGATAATTTAAAAATAAAAATGAGTTAGTCATTAACAACAGAAAATAGAAATCCCCTCTGCATCATCTTTATTTTCCAAAAATTTCTATTAGTTGATTTTATTGGAGTTATCTCCCTTGCTTCTTGTTTTTAGCCTTTAAACATCCCTAGATGGAATTTTTGTCTACGAATTGCATGGATAATCTAAGTTAATCGAAGCTTTTCAACTCACTATATTACATATGTGAGACTCTACCATATGTGTATTTAGTATGCAGAACACTCCCCTGAGGTACTTTCACCTCAGACATATTGTAGAGAAATTTACCATATATATTTATGTATATGTCACACCAGTAGACAAGTCACACCCCCACCTTACATACAACATTCTTGGCTCAGTAACTTGACTCACATATAAGTCACAGGCTGTGTTTATCAATACTGTTTACATACTCTTCGATGAAATTTCCATAACTATTTTAGATTTCCTGGGAAATGCTTCTCATCCTGGGAAATCCCAGAATATTTTTTAAAAAGTTATTTTCCATTATTTTGTTTTAAGACAAATGTTTTTATAATATTATTCAGAATACATTTGTATTTGTTAGTTTTGAGCTTATATATATATATATATATATATATATAAATTAAAAACAAGATGGGTTTCTCAGTTCATTCTTTAATTAACAATAATGAGCAACAAATGTTTCATTATTTGCCATGTACCGGGCTTGGTTATGCAACTGGGTGCATGTGTTTTAATGCACTCAGAAAAATTCCGATTAATTTTTCTTTATGCAAAATTGCCCGGCACGTCCCCAGACAAACAAATCATCAGGCTTCAAGTAAATCAAATTACCAACTGATTGAAAAGTTCAGGAATGAACAAAGTATATTAGTACCGGAATACGGCTAGCCGGGAATATAACTTCGAGTGCTTATCTTGGAAACGCGTGGACCACATAATCCACCTACCCATAACATATATATATATATAATGAAACTAGAAACAGTGTGGTTAGTGAATTATCATTATTTTGAGACTTGAGCTAACGTCGCCTCTTCGTACCATTCCTTTACCAATTCTAGCGACTTCTTGATACAAATCAAACATACATATTAAAAAGTAACCATTCTGAATTAACATTTGCTAACATTTATTTAAAATGTCTGTAATGTACTTGTAATATAGAATTTGGTGTGGATAAGTTGAAAATGTTTTGAATAGTTTAAAATGTCTACTGTTACTGAATACCTGAAGTAGTTTTTAATTAGATTAATCTAGATTAATCAATAACAGTAGCTAAGAAAATTGAAAATGGATTAATATCAAGAAAATCTTGGACATTTTATCATGTTGCTTTTACAACGAGAAATGTTGAGGAGTTCCGTGTAAAGCTCTTAGTTAAAGTTTCAGTGGAGTAAATTTAGTTAACGTCTGCTTTCTGTTTACGTTTTCATATATAGTCGATACAACAGTTGGATGGAAGATATTGAAACTCTTCATTATCTTCATATTGCTTTATTCAATGCCGTGGCAAGAATGAGGACTAAATATTCGTATATTTATCACCCTATTATGCCTATACCAAAACATGTATTAAATCTACTTACACACTCTCTCTCTCACCCACTCCTTGTCTCTCTCTGTATGTCTCTCTTTATCTCCCTCTCTCTCCCTCTCACTCTATCTATTACTATCTATCTCTACATATAAAGCTAACATCCCTATATATATATATATATATATGTGTGTGTGTTTGTGTTTGTCTCCGTATCTGTTTGTTTACCTCCCGTTCTAGCGGTTCGGCAATAGAGACCGATAGAATACGTACTGGGGTCGATCTGATCGACTTCCAAGGCGGTGCGCCAGCATGGCAGCAGTCAAATGACTGAAACAAATAAAAGAGTAACAGAGTAATAGAGTAAAAAAGTATATGTTGTAAGCCAATATGTTTCTTCGGTCAACTTTATCTTCCATCCTTCAGGAGTTGTTAAAATGTATATCAATCAAGTTGTTGAGTCTATTTAATAGACTATACTACACCACCTCGTTAGAAAAATGTCTGGCCATGTGCCAATGTAAGAGATACTATAGTATATGATGCTATAATACTTTATATTATATTATATTATTTTTATATTATATTATTTTTATATTATATTATGTTTATAATATTACGAAATGTAAAAGATAATCGATAGCCAGCGCCGATTGGAGAGAGTGTGTGTGCTATGGTATTTACCAAGGAATCAGTCACTATGAAAACAATAACCAATTACAGAAAATACAATTATATATTATATTTGTGTTAGGGTATAGTTGTATATGTGTGTGTGTGAAACAGTGAGTTGTCTAATATACATATCAATGAAAACATCCTTCCGCTTTCAGTGAGTTTTGTGATGCTTGATATTGCTGTTAAAATATTTTGTACGGCTTGGTTATACACGCCAGAGACGATAAGTATGACAGAATTAAAAAGATTAATGTATGTGAATTGATAAATAAGCTGTCATACAAATTATGTACATGTGTTTAATCTGATATATCCATATATGGACACGTAATATTATACACGGTATTATATATTTTAAATACTTATATAGTAATGAGATTACTATATAAGAATGTATGTTATCATATATACTGCTACTATCGCTAAACATTTACAATATTAATAATTCTTTCTAATATTGGCACAAGACCAGATATTTGGACGGTAAGGGTAAGGGTAAGTCGATTAAATTGGCATCAGTACTTGACTGGTACTTTGTTTATCGACCCCAGATGGATGAAAGGCAAAGTGGGCATGGCTGGATTTGAACTCAGAATATAAAGAGCGGGAACAAATACCGCAAGCCATTTTGCCCGACGCCTTACTGATTCTGCCAATCCACCCAGCCTATTTAGAATATTAATAATATGCTTGGATTGTTGATTGGCAGAATCGTTATTGTCGGACGAAATAACTTGCGGTATTTAGTTATGGTTCTTTACGTTCTGAGTTCAAATTCTGCCGAAGTCAATTCTGCCTTTCAACCTTGCGGGGTCGATGAAATAAAGTACCAGTAAAGTACTGGAGTCGATATACCATAGACTAACTTCTCCACCAATTTAAGGCCTTCTGGTTATGTTAGAAATCAAGGCTGGTGTTGCTGATGATGATGGTGGTAGTGATATTGTTGTTGTTGTTGTGTTCGTGATAGTGACTGTGGGGGGTGGTTATGGCTATGGTAGTGGTAGTGTTGGGGGTATCGTTGTGGAGGTGGCGATGGTAGAAGCGGCAAGTCTGGTCGTGGAAGTGTCTTTGTATTTTGTTTTTTTTCTATTTACAAGGAGCAAACATCCAATTCATTATGTACAAAACTCACCTTGGACATCCTAAAACACCCCAGATCCAATATATGGTTGTTGTTTGTGTTGTTGTTATTGTTGTTGTTGTTGCTACTGTTGCTATTATTGTAGTTGTTCTTGTTATTGCTCTAATTATTAGTATTGTAGTTTATCATTGTTATTGTTGTTATTGTTGTTACTGTCGTTATTATTGTAGTTGTTTGTGTTATTGCTGTAATCATTAGTATTATTGTACTTTTCTATATTATTATTGTTGTTATTACTGCTGTTGTTGTTGTTGTTGTTGCTGTTGTTGTTATTGTTGTTGTTATTGTTGTTGTCGTTGTTGTTGTTGTTGTTGTTGCTGTTGATGTTGCTGCTGTTGTTGTTGTTGCCGTTGATGTTGTTGTTATGGCTATTGTTGTTACTGATCACGGGACACTCTCTTTGGCTTGAATAGCTAACATCCACTAAACTGTTGCTACAATCCATGTTGATCTTGTAGTTGTTGTTGCTGCTGACGACGACGATGATGATGATGATGATGATGATGATGATGATGTCAATAAAAGCGCTGTTATTGCTGTTGTTGTTGTTGTTACTGTTGTTGTCGCTATTGCTAATGGTGGTGAGGATGTCGTTGACGATGAGGCTGATGATAACAATTAGGATGGTGATGATGATGATGATGATGATGATGACGACTATCATCATCATAATCATCATCATCGTCATCAACATCACCATCATCATCATCACCACCACCACCATCATCATCATCATCATCATCGTCATCGTCATCGTCATCGTCATCATCGTCATCATCGTCATCATCGTTATCACCATCATCGTTATCATGTTGATGATATTGGTGATGTTTGCAGTGATGTTGAGGATGGTGATAATGGTGACGGTGATGAAGATGATGGTGATGATGATGATAAGGATAATGAAGTTGGTGATAGTGATGATGACTATGATAAGACTGATGATAATAATGATGATGATAATAATGATGATAATAATGATGATGATAATGATGATGATAATAATGATGATGATGATAATGATGATAATAATGATGATAAGATTAATAACCATAATAACGATGATGATGATGATGATGATGGTGATGGTGATGGTGATGGTGGTAGTGGTGATGATGATGATGATGATGATTACGACGGCAATAACGAAAATACAGCTGCTGCTGCTGATACTGCAGTTAGCAGTGACTCTCATCAGCTGACATTGCCGTGCTAGCTGATAATAATTTTGTTGATGTTGCCATGGTTACAATTCTTGTTGCTGTTGTTGTTGTAGTTCCTATTGTTGTTGTTAACTTTGGCCCGTCTACTACTACTACTACTACTACTACTACTACTACTACTACTACTACTACTACTACTACTACTACTACTACTACTACTGACACTGAAGTTGATACAAATGTTCATTCTGCCATTACTACTTCCCGATATTATTGTCATGGATTGTCAGGATCAGTAGAGCAACAGACAGGGTTATTTGCGATATGTAGATACGTCCCCCATAGTGTTCTGAGTTCAAATCCCTCCGAGGTCGACTATCTATTTTATTCTTCCGGGGTCAATAAATAAAAGTACCAGTCAAGTACATGTGTTGATAAAAGAAGTACCAGTCATGTACTGAGCTCTATATAGGTAAATTGTCTCTCGCCCTAGCAAGAATATTATTGATGTTGTTGTTGTTTAGCCCCAGGTAAGACCTGATCGAGTAAACCTATGGTCAAAGTTATTCTAGCCGTGACCATCTCCTCATTTTAGAGGTGCGCCAGAATATATTATCCAACGTCTCCATTGCTTTCCCAAGACTGCACGGCGTGATTTGAGGGAGGCTTGGCTCCTATTTCTAGCAATTTGAGTGACCACATATAGGCTCCCTCTGCTGGTGTCTTTGTTTTTATTGTTATTTTAACCACAAGTAGCCTTGATCCAGCAGACCTATCATCAAAGGTGTTCCAACCGTGACCATCCCGTCTTTTTGTTGGGCATAGTTTATTTAGAACCACATCAGTTGCATCATTTTATTAAAGATGTTAGAGTGTGATTTGAAGGAGATTTTGCTGCTATTTCTAACAGGTTGAGTGACCACGTAGAGGATCTCTCATTGGTTCGGGATTTGCTGGAATTGTTAATGCTGCCGCTCTTGCTGCTTGTGTTATATTTAGCCCCAGGTCAATCATGATCCAGTACAGGTCTGATGAAAAGCACCCCACCCTTGACCATCACGTTTTTTTTTCTTCAAACTTAGTGTATCTTGAATAACATTCTCCAATGCGACTGTTAATTTTTTTAAAGACAGTAGGGTGTGGTTTTAGGGAGATTTGGTTGCTATTTTTAGCGGAGTGGGCGACCACCTAGAAGTCTCTCACGGTTAGGCCTGACCGAGCAAACATATGATCGAAGGTGTTCCAAATGAGACCATCCCGCCTTTTTTAGGGATATTTTTTTATCCAATGTGTACTTTCCTTATTCTAGACGGTAGGGTGTTGATTTATGCAGATTTGGCTGCTATTTCTAGCTAGGCGAGAGATTAAACAGATACTCCTTCGGTGGAGGTGTATCTGGTGGCGTGCTTATTCAATACGGAGAGAATTTTCCATCTGCAATATTTGGATCTAAACAATCACTTACATACATAAAGACACAATCTCTCTTCTCTCTCTCTCCGTCTCTCTCTCTCTCTCTCTCTCTCTCTCTCTCTCTCTCTCTCTCTCTCTCTCTCTCTCTCTCTCTCTAACACTCATACTGTCACTATCACTCTACTTCTCTCTCTCTCATAAATATACATCCCACATTCAAACCAACATTTATGTATCTATGCATGATTCACACGAACATATAAACACACGCATACACACATATACACACACACACACACATATATATATATATGTATATATACTAATCAAATATATATATATATAATATACATATATATATTATATAAGGAGTTCCCTTCGCAACCACGTGGTTTCGTGTTTAGTCCCACTGCGTGGCACCTTGGGAAAGTGTCTTCTAGTATAGACTCGGGACGACCAATTCCTTGTGAGTGAATTTGGTAGACAGAAACTGTAGAGGCCCGTCGTATATATACATATATATGTATATGTGTGTGCGTGTGTGTGTGCGCGTCTGTGTGTTTGTGCGCGTCTATTTACCTCCCGTAACGTAGCGGTTCGGCAATAGAGACCGATAGTATATTTGTAGACTTTCAAAAAAAGTACTGGGGTC
>JAOPJM010065847.1:0-21695 GCA_027124095.1 Muusoctopus leioderma
TCCGTCCAACCCATGCTAGCATGGAAAAACGGACGTAAAAAGCGATGATGATGATATATATATATATATATATATATATAGGGTTAAGAGGGCTCTAGATCATGATCACCAAACACTTTACAGAGTGCACTAGGTGCATTTATCGTGTCACCAGCACTAGAGAGTGTGCTTTGTCTCTAGCAGGCTAAAGATTCCCTCTCTACTCTACATAGTCTCTGTTCTATGAGGGCAAATGTTACTTGAGAGTGTGAATAGGAGATAGGTTATGCATGGAATGGTGAGATGAGTAAAGAGAGAGTATGGGTAAAAATATGGGAAGCTAAGAATTTGATACTCTACATAGTCTCCATTCTATGAGGGCAAACGTGACTTGAGTGTGAATAGGAGATAGGTTCTGTATGGGAGGGTGAGATAAGGAAAAGTGTAAGAGTATGGGTACACACAAGAGAGATAACTGGTCAGAATATATATTAACCAATGAGAAATATATGCTGTGTGTAAAAGTGATATCTGTTATAGGTGGAGTGTATTTGCATTAAGATAGGCCAAAGAAAGTAGCGTTGAAATGCTTGTTGTTGTTTAGCCCCAGGCCAGCCTCATTCAAAGGCATTCCAGCCATGGCTATCCTATCTTTTTATATATCACGCACTACATTGTCCAATGTATTTTTCTTAATTTAAAATGTTAGAATGTGATTTGAGGGAAGTTTAGCTGCTATTTCTTGCATGTTGATGAAGCTCCCACATAGTTTGATCAGACTTGCGAACATGATGAGTTCATAAAGGATTAATTAATATGCATCCAGAGATGCTGGAATATATGTCCATCCAACCGAATGTCAACATGGAAAATTGGACGACATTAAAACAATGACCATGTAGAGACTCCCTCATTGGCTCAGCTCCTTCCATGTTGATCAATTAAGTAGCAGTAGTGACCAGGGATTGATTTCATCAACTATGCCACTCCCTTTCAAATATTGAACTTGTACTGAAGTAAGAAATCACTATGTATTAAATATGTATTAATATCTGTTATTATTGTCATTTGATCTAGGGTGGTGGATTGGCAGAATCATTAAAGCATTGGACAAAATGCCTTGCGGTATTTAGTTATGGCTCTTTACGTTCTGAGGTCAATTTTGCCTTTCATCATTTAGGGGTCGATAAATAAAGTACCAGTCTAGCACTGAGGTTGATTTAATCGACTTACCCCTCCCCTCAAATTTCTGGCCTTGTGCCAATATCAGAAACAATTATTGTCATTTGATTTATGTTAATTGTTACTTATTACTTTCATGTGTTTTTATTCTTCCCAACATGGAATGTTGTCTACTTTTTTAATGTCACCAATAATGTTGTTGAATTTATTTTCAAAGAAAAAATATTTTTTTTTTTTGCTTGGTAAATCTTCAGAGTTTCATTTAGTTTAATGGTTTTATTATGTTTTATCTTTTTTTTCTTACACTTAGAGCTGTTCTGCGATGCTTTCTGTTAATCTGGTACCAAGCTGGATTACAAGCAACACCTCCCATAAGTCCAATTGATCGTGACATCCTGTTGCTGTCTACCAAGAAGCTTGATGTAAGTTTCGTGAAATGTCAGTTTTGTACTTGTATATTAATACATACTGCAGTGAAAAACACATGTCTTCATTGTATAGCTGTTAACTGCACTACAATCATCATCATGACTTTACATTTGCTTTTCTATGCTGGCATTCGTTGTATAGGTATTTTCCAGCACAGTATCTCACCACTTGTTGCAATTGTTCGTCATCTCTTTCATGAGGTCCAGCATCCTGAGATCAGGTATCACTATTTCCTTCCATGTCTTCTTTGGTCTTACTCTTCTGCAGGCATCGATTGATACTTTTTCACCCAACTATCATTCATCATATGCATCACATGTCCATACCAGTGCAGTCTTCTCTCTTGCACACTGTGGGTGATTCCTCTGATGTCCAGCTTTTCTCTCAGCACATTTGTGCTCTGTCATTCATGCACTCTGACATTACACATCCAGCAGAGTATGCTTTTAATACAAAATGTTTCCTGCATACTTTTCTTTGCATTGTATCATTACAACCTCCACTACTCACACTACAAGGCACCCTCAGTTACCTTCCAATATGATATTGGTCTGTGATTTGTTTTCCTCAATAAGTGTAAGTGCAATTTTGAACAAGTTTTGACAGACAACACCAATTCCTGGTTTATTGTAAACTCAGAGATCTTCAGAAATATATGGGTACAACTATCTTTGACCTCTACTTCTCAAAAAACAACATTTGAAATTTGAGCCAGATGTGTGCACCCTTTTGATGTACCCAAGAAGCTCATAACAGATCATGTTTACTTAAGTACAATTTCATATGTGATAGAATGGTTTGGTCTAATTGAAATATATATACTGCCACATCATTTAAAACATTTTTTTTAATGTTTTTATAACTAATTTTCTTGATCATCAAAAGTAATACCAATCATATCAGCCTTACCAGTCTTCACAACCTATGAACTGTGGAGGGTATCCTTTATATTGCTCTTGACGTTTAACTTTTCCTGGAAAATTCACAATGAATAAGGGATAAAATATAATTTAAAAAAAGTAAGTTTAAATTGTCTGAGTTATTTCCCTTGATCATAATTGTGTCCCTGCAGAGTTGTGATGAAATGTACCTAGAAAGAAAGCTTTACTGCTTGGTCCAGTAGAATTACATGCAAACTTACAAATATCAAAACCGAAGTTTAATTTCACTATTTCATTTTCATTCATTACAATGGATAGTTCAAGAAATGTTATATGGGATGGAGTGTATCTCACAGACTACTTTTGTAATCTGTACATGTATTGTGTGGTACAGTTTGGTAATGTATGTATCACATATAAATTATATCTTCTCAGTCAATCTATGATCTAGTAAGTACATGTTAGACTATACTTCGCTGAGGAGGTCTAATAAGACCAAAACATTCTTGAAGTGCTCACCATATTTACCAAAGATCAGACTCACTCTCAACTGCATATCGCCATTTAATTTTCAATCAATTGAAATTTCCGAGATCTCTCCCTTGCCTACCTTGACAACATTTATTGTTAATGCTAATGATTTTTTTCTTCTCATTACAGGTTTAATTTGAATTGGTTAAAAATTATTTTTGGCTCTCTACATTAAGTATGTTAGCCTGTGTACTTAACTATATGTTGAAATTAGTTTACTGTTTATCTTATTTCAAAGTATTCAGAAGTTTTGGTGATGATCACAGCAGAGGCAGTCTTTATCTGAAGCTTCTGAACTGGATCAGTACATGAAAATAAATGGTGAATTTATTTTATTTTAAATAGTTAGTGGTTGAAAACATGATGACAGACAAAGCCAAGTGTAAAGACACATTTCATCTGAAGCGTTCTGGCAAAACTATGAGAACCCTGCAGGCAGGTAAGAAATATTTGACAGTGGAATTTCATATAATAAAACAGTTGGATAGTATCTTTTGGCATCTAAGAAAATAGAATAATTACTTGATTTGTTAAAGTTCTTGTAAAAGATATGAACATCATTGGTATCCAAATTTTTGAAATAGAGTTGAATATTAAATTGTAGCATAATGATTCTTTTTACTTAGGCACAAAGCCAGTTTTCTAAGGTGTGTATGTGGGCAGGTGCATAGTCAATTGACTCTACTCCAGTGTGGGACTTAGAGTTATTTTGACAGCAAAGGAAGGATGAAAGGTAAAGTTGGCCCTGGGTGGATTTGAACTCATAATGTGACACCAAAGTAAATGCTATATAGCATGACGATCCATTCTTTACCATTTGTACTATTGTTGGTTATAGCTATAGTGGGAGTGATTCTTAATCTTATTTTACCCAAATTGACATTGTCTTGGAAGATGGCCTAAATATATCATGGCTAAAGTGTCCTTATATATATATTTCTATATTTACCTTTATAAGTATGATAGAACCAAAGAAACTCTACCCAAATCCTACTGGAAACACTATAAAGTGACTTCAGTTGAAGCCAATAGCTGTGTTGCATTTGGCCAATGTCCTGTCACCTGTGTTGTGCTTGTGATAAAGACACTGAATTCTTGGTAATCCAGTCCACATAGCTGTGAATAAGTATTTTGCAGAGGCACAAACAACCACTGCAAGTGCAGATGTTGGGGCACTGTATAATTGATAAGTATTTCGTTAGCTTACAGTGCTAAGCTCAAATCCTTTATATGCCTTGAGAAGAGAATGGGAAAAAATTACTCCTGTTTATTCTATTTTTGAATTATTGCAGGAAGACACTTTCCAGTGAGTCTTTTGTATATGTATATGTTAAAGGTGAAATGATTGACTTCGATACAATGGTTGCGGTATATACAATAATAATTTATTTTACGGTATCCACTATTGGTTGTTAACACATTAACAACCAATATAGAATGAAATGATTACCAGACGAGTTGCTTACTGGATGAAGAACAGTTAGTATTGTAGAAGTCCAGTTGGTTGAGTGAGTGCAAGAGCGATAAACATGCGTCCGCTTGGTTTGAGATGTCGGCCAAAGTCCTTATTCATCAGGAGCAGCCGGAAGTCATAACTACCGCCCCCTGGTTGGATTTCTCAACCTTTGGGGAGACAACTTGCTGCACCCGACAAATCACTCGACCAACGGGAGACAACTGCTACAAGTCCATTGGGTGATGGGATATGCAACAATAAAATGTGTTTTTAAGGAAGGAGAGTCAGTCAGGATTTCACATTAATAAGTATCCAAAATTTCTGTTTTAATTTGTAGCACCTACTGAAAAGTGTAGAACTTGGGTTCTCCCAGAAAACGATGACATTGAAAAGAAACTGTATTTGTATAAACCTTCAAAGCTAACACGGATACAGATGCTGTCTGAGTTTGTTCATATATCACGACCATTAGTACATGGTATCCTTTTTAGAAATGGTTTTGTTCTATTTTTTATCACATTAGATGGTGTTAGCATTGAGTAATGTTTAACACATTTGCTCAGTAAGCAGATGTACAGTTTGATTCTTATCAAACGAGCATCATTACATTTTGTATATTCATGTTTTATTGTTTTTTGATACATTGTCAATAGACTGAATTGAATTGAATTAAGAACTACAAACTCTCTAGATCAATTTTAAAGATAACTTTCATAAGGAGATTGCTACTGATTTTAAAACTTCACCTTTTCTCTTGTTTGATTAGCATTTTAGCTGTGACCATCCTATCTTTATTGTAGGCCTATTGTGTTAAGTTTTAAATGTTGGAGCATATAGGAAGTTTATTGAGAGAGATTGGTTGCTTTATTGAGCAAGTATTTCAAGTATGTTGGAGCTCTTTTGTTAGTTTGAAAGAGAAACAAACAAAAAAAAACTGCTGGTTGGTTAAATAACCTCAGTAAGCTCTGATCAAAGTAGATCATAACATGGAAGTAGTTTATATAAGAATGTGTGAGGACCCACAGAAGTTAACCTATCTGGTGTGTTATGCCAAGTGGAATCTTATTATTCAGATATACTTTCTTACTATGGCTCTCTTATATCTGTTCCTACTATCATTCAATCTCAGCCTCCCCCCATCACACTCATACTCATATTCTTTCTCTCTCGTATATATCTCACCTTCTATTCACACTTTCAGGTCACGTTTGCCCTCAAAGAATGGAGAGTAGAGAAGACTATTTAGCTTGCTAGAGAAAAGGCATTCTCCCTAGTGCTGGTGCCATGACAAAATGCACTCAGTGCACTCTGTAAAGTGTTTGGCGATTGATCGGAGATGACTTAGGGTAGCGAGGACTCTTTAGTCATGTTGTGGACATGACAGCCTCTGTAGTGTTGGTGCTACAATGAAATGCACCCAGTACAGTCTGTAAAGTGGTTGGTGATAGGAAGGGCATCCAGCCGCAGAAACCAAGCCAAATGAAATGTACAAAGCAAGGTGTGGTCCCCTGACCCGTCTTGGAGAATGGTGACTCCAAATAAAAGCTTACTTGGGCTGAAATCACCCGTCCAACTCATACCAGCATGGAAAGTGGACATAAAGCAATGATGATGATGATGTCAAATACCATATTATATTGTAGTCAGATGCCATTCAGTATGGATTTCACAGTTCGTCAGATCCCAAAACTATTAGATAAATTAGAGTGGTACAAAGTAAAGTGGGGTTTGTTGTTTGATAGCAAGGTCATGATTTCAAACCTTTATGTTGGGTTATGCTTTTTTAGACAAGACATTACTCTACTTGATATTACCTGCCTAGTTGAAAAACAGATATCATTCATAACAGCAGTAGAGAGATGATGTTTAAAAAAAAAACCCCAAAACATAGTAATAAATAGATTTTTGTTGAAGACTTATTTTCCAAATATTGAAATACAAATAATATTAAACTATTCAGCTCCATCCCCCTACCGAAGGATGAAAATGGATATCACAGGGAAAATAAAAGAAAACATGAAGAATATCTGGGAAAGTGTCAGAGGAAATTAATATTTTCTGATGAACTCTTCATACAAGCAAAACTTACTGTATTACTCAAAAAATGGATCTCGGTTCTTTAAAAGTGAATTTTAAAAATCTACTGTACCTTATGTACCAAATCAGAAAATGTAGTTGATAATTACATTTTCTTTTCTGAAAATATATCCATGAAAATCCAAGTGTCTTTTACCTCTGGTGCATTTTGTATGTTAGATATATGGTGAAGCATTTTTTGCTTTTCCTCTAATAAACCTCTTATCTCAAAGCCTTGAATCACTTTCCCTCAATGTTCCACTTGCTTCATTCTTCTGTATTTACACAAACTTTTCCCTACTAATATTTCCCTCTCCAGTGCAGACCAATACTATGTATTATTTTTTTTAATTTCTGCTTACTAATTATGTATAAGTATGCATCACTTCTAACCAGTTCTGCTTATGAAATTCCATGTGTAATGTATTTCTGTTTCCAGTTCAGTCTTCTCTCTTGTACACTACATCTGATTCCTCTTATACCCAGTCTTTCTCTCAGCTCATTTGTTCTCTGTTGTTCATGCACACGAAACATTACACATCCAGTGGAGCATGCTCAACTCATTTCTTTCCAGCCTCCCCTCATCCTCTGCTTTTAATGCCCATATTTCACTACTATGTAACATCACACTTCGTACACACATTCGTACACAAAGAGAGAATCTCTTTGTTGCCAGCAGAAGTAATAGTTCCTTGAACTTTTTTCCACTTTGTTCTTAACAAGGCTACTTGCTTTCGGAACACCTGCTTGTTTACTCTTACTGCAAACTACTCCTGTGCATCTGCTATATATGAAGCCTTCCTTTCTTGTCAGTCTGCCTGTAAAACCACTGCATCTCTTGTGCACTCAGAATTTACATTTGGTATACAGTACAGAGTTCCTACCTACTCCTCTTCTGCATTCTGAGCATGGCCACCTCCCCGATGGCAATAGAGTCCTGTTTTCTTTTTTGCTAACTAGAACTTTTGTCTTTGCTAGGTTTAGTTTGAGGCCTCTCGATTCCAGGCTTTGTTTCCCCATTTCAAATGTCTTCTCTAATTATTTGACTGATTCAGCTATGAGAACTAGGTCATGAATATACAGAAATTCCCATGGATAGCCGGTCTTAAACACCTCTGTTATGGCCTGGAGAACTATAATAAACAGAAGAGGGCTGAGAACTGAGTCCTGATAGACAACTACCTACATGCTAAATTCCTTGCTGAACTCATTATCGACTCTCACCTTGCTGACAGCATCTCTGTACATGACATGCATAGCTCTCACAAGCCATCACCCACACTTAGTTTTTGTAGTGACCACCAGGCTACAGAGTGTGGGTACTCTGTTGAACGCCTTCTCTAGGTTAACAAATGCTATGTTTAGCTAAGAACTTCTCCTGTAGTTGTCTTACTAGGAAGAGGACATCAGTGGTACCCTGTCTTTGCACAAACCCTGACTGTATCTCATCTAAGCTAATTCTCTTCCTTATCAGTTAATTTCTCTTCCTTTTCTGTTAATTTCATAACCTGCTCCATAATTACTTCTTTCTAGAGCATCTCCTTTGCCCTTGTAGCAGTTGATGATGAGATACTGCTAGATCAGTCATTGGGGGTGACACCTCCTTTTACTACCTGATTGAGTATGCATATATATATATGTATCTCTATACATATATATGCATGTGTCCTACTTTGCTGGATATTTTTAACATCCCATCGACTATCCCTGATGGTTCAACTGCTTTCCCTACCTTCATATCCTTAATTGCACTTTTGACTATACAGCTGTCAACTTCAATAGCTGGTCTCTCTGTTCTACTTAGGGTAGACCCTCTCTCTCCTATGCATTTTCCTCATTCAGCAGTCTCACTTAATAACATTTCCATGTTTCTTCCTCTTGGGTCAGTGAGGGCAAGTGCACAGCTATCATTCTGTACACACTTTTCCCCAATGACATCTTACTTCACACTGACTCACTGCTTTGCAATTCGGTACACCTCACGCTTCTGATCCTCTTGTTGCACAACATTGGCAAGCCTCTTACTTTCAGCTTCTCTCTTTGCTATGTATACCTGATGTATATTTTATTTTTTAGCTACCTGATATTGTTCCTTGGTCTCTACTTTCTTCCTTTCTTTTCAGACCTGTCTCTTAGCTTTTATGGATCTATCAAAGAAATCATTAATTTATTTACAGAGTGAGTGGCGTCAAGTAGAAGTACGCTCTTGTTCATCAGAATCCTGACAAGATTTCAATTCTTAGATGAGGGTTGGGGGGCATTTCACTTCACTTACATCATTAATGCCTTTAAGAAAAGTATAAATATCACATGGTCCCTGTATTATCCTCTATATATATATATGAGTCAATATGCTTCTGTAAGAAATGAATTATTTACTAATATATTCCCATCTAATTACAAACCAATGCTGTTTTAAAAAAATAAAATAATTATAGTTATTTATAATATTATTTTATGAATTTCAGTTGTTTATTAAAATCCATTGCCAGTGTGCTAGAGTTATTCCCGGTTGTTGTTGTTGTTTAGTCCCAGGTCAGCCACTGATCGAGTAGACCTATGGTCAAAGGTATTCCAGCTGTGATCAACAGGGTACACACATCTAGTAACTCGTGAATTGGTACTTTCCTGTTATCGACAGCCAATTGTTTTTTACTAACTCTAAACCTAACCATAACCCTAACTTAATCTAATCCTAACCTAACCCAACCCTAATCTAACCCTAACCCTACCCTAATCTAACCCTAACCCTAACCCAACCTAATCCTTTAGTAAAAACAAAATTGGCTGTCGATAACAGGAAAGTACCCGTGAATTTTATGTTTCACTTTTATTTTATTTTTATTTGTTTCTGTATGATTTGTTCCTTAACATGTTTCTAGTTATCTTATTAAGCTGGAAAGGCAAAAAATCATGGAAACCATGGATGAGTTCGTGCATAATGGACATTGTTAGGTTAGATTTTATTTTATTTGTTTTTCATTTTTCAATTTTCTTCCCATCCCAAATCCATAGACTAAAGAGGCCATAGTGTTTCATCTGTGTTTCAATAGGTAGATAACCTAGTGGCACCTGTCTCCTCTCCAGGTATGGTTGGCTGTTGGCTTCTCTGTGAGATGCTCTTTTTAACTTTTGACAGGATATATTTTAAATCCCGCTGGGTGGTTTAGTTGCTGACCACCTGACCATAAGACAAGTTGTACTAGGTTACACAGTACCAGTAGCTGGTAGAACAATGATGTAGTTATGGCTTAAAGCTGTATATGTATAGATCATGGGTTCAAACCTAAACACAAGCATTGCATTGTATCCTTTATTATAATATTCTTAATGTAACCCAATGCTAAATTTAGTACTAATCTTCTATCAAACTAAGAAGTTCAATATTTGTACATATGATTGAAGAACTCATGCAGATATCCTGATTTGCAGGTTTACTGAAGCCATACAATTATACTATCTTCATAGCAAGTATATCAAATCTGATCAGAGTTGAGACTTTGCTTTCATTCTACCAGTCTCAATAAAATGAATCCTATAAAACCTGGTTATATCACTGATCTTATGTTTGCTGATACATAAGGCAAGACTCAGGAGCTCCTCCAAAATATCTAAAATATAGCTTAGCAATTTGGTTAGAATATCAATGATGATAAGACCAAAATACTTGTTATGGATGGTGCTTCAGTTAATGAGACATTAAATGGAATGCAATTCGAACAAGTTACTGTGTTTTAAATACTTTGGATTACATGTAGAAGAAAAGAAAGTTACTGCATCATTAGATATCAGAAAGAGAATTGTCTTAGTATCCTCTGCCTTTGATTTCTTTAAATCGGTGTGTTTGGAAACAACGTCTCAGTACACACCAAAATTCCCATTGATAGATCATCTGTATTGCTTGTTTTATTGTATGTTAGCAAATCATGGACATTACTACTGAGTGGTTTGGATATGCTGGAAGTCTTTTAAATGGGATGCCTTTATCGAATCCCCAGAGTATTGCAAATTAACAATCTACAAAAGGATCATATTCAATGAACTTTTGCCAGCTGACCATTTCTGAATTAACTGTGTCCCTCTGTTTCTTTGTATGTAACTCAAAACAATTCTAATGGCAATAATTATGCTGTTAGTGGTTTGGTTTTGTGATTTGCTCAAACAAAATGTAAATGATTTTAAAAGCCATTTCCCCTATTCTAGCATGGAAAAAGGGATATAACAATAAAATGGGTATATATTTGTCTGTGTGAGAGGGTAGTGATAATATAGAAGCTAGGGTTCGAAGGGGGAGGATGACATAATATGAGGTAGGTGCAAGAAGTCTTATACTGTATGGTTGCAAAACACAGGCAATGTAAGTTTATCATCTAAAACAATTAGAGAGGAATGTGTTAAGTATGGTCAGTTGAATGTGCAATACTAACTTAAGAGACAGGCTGAGCACAGTGAATTAAAAACGAAGTGGTTGGACATCAGTTTCATTGACTGATATATTCAAGACAGATGACTATGGTGATACACTCATGTAAAATGTAAATCGACGATGCATACTGGGTGACAAAATACTGTGCCTATAGCATAAGATGCTTGCAGTGGAAGTAGACAAACTTAGCAAAAGAGACATTATAAAAATGAGATTGTAGCAGTAGCAACAGTTAATATAATTACTATAAATATAATTATTAATAGAGCAATGCATGGCAGAAAAAGTAGAGTACTGGATCGAATGCCTTGCAGTATTTTGTTACATATGTTTAGGTTTGAGTTCAAATTTCACTGGGATCGATAAAATAATATCAGCTTTGTACTGGGCCGATTTAATAGACTGTCATCTCCCAAAATGTGTGGCCTTGTGCCAGTGCTAGAAATTATTATCATTAATGTATATATATATATATTTTCATTATTATTTCAGTTTATATTTTATGGGTGATCTAAAAGAGTTAAATCCAAATGAACGAACTGAGTTGAAACGAAGAACCTTCACATTGTTTTATTATTTGCTAAGGTCGCCATTCTATGATAGATTTTCAGAGTAAGTATTGTTTCTGAAATGTAACTTATAATAGACTCCTCTTATTTTTTCATTTCAGAAGTTACCATACAATGTATAGACTGTTGTATTACATTGCGTCAACCCTATGAGTAATGCCTTGGGAGGCTGCCCTATTTTCTGGCAGGCCCTTTTGCAACCACTGACTTCAAACTGGGGGCTACTTACAGGGACACCAAAGTAGTGGTGGGCAACAACCAATGAGTCATGGTTTCTTCCTCTCTTTCCCCTCCCCACCACTAGTCCTCAGAGATCCTACAAATGGTCCTGCTTCTTTGATTAAACCACCATAAAAAAAAGCAAAAAACAAAAACAAATACAGAAAATTAACTGGTGTTCTAACCAGAGTGAGAAATATCTCTCAACTGCTTAATTTCATGAAAATTGTGAGACTTGTGGACTGTGCTGAAGCATGGCCTGAAGATGATACTCCAACATTAGTGAGTGTAATGAAATATCATCATTTCACAGTGTAGTCATCGTTGTTTTTACGTTCGCTTTTCCATGCTGGCATGGGTTGGACAAGATTTTTTGAGGCAGTATTCTACAGCCAGGGCCGGCATCAGGAAAGTCATCTGACTTGAAGTAAGGGACTTATTCTACTGAGCTTTACCTGTTGAACTGCTAAGCTGCGGGACCTATTGTTTATGTGGGACATAAACAAATGACACAGGTTGCTTAAGCAATGTGAACATGAAAACAACACAGAGACAAATGTGCACACACACACATACGATGAGATTCTGCACAGTTTCCGTCTACCAAATTTCTCTCATAAGGCAATGGTCAGCCCTAGGCTATAGTAGAAGACACTTGCCCTAGGTGATATGTAGTGGGATCAAACCCAAAACCACGTGGTTGCGAAGCAAACTTCTTAACCACACAGCCATGTCTGTGCCTGTAGTATATTCTGCAATATCAAGATGCGATATTCACTGTACTCATACATGTACAATTATTTCATGTGTTTGTGGGTCTATGTGTATATGTTTCACACACACACACACACACATACATACACACACACACACACACACACACACACTACCTTCACTATGTAGTCACTCTTCCAAAACTTCACATGCAAGCTGTTAATCTTCAATATGTAATGTATCAATATTGATTATTAATTTAATAATTGTTTTTTTCTTTTTGTATTTCTAGGGCAAAAATCAAAATTTTATTGAAAGTGTTTGGTGATAGTATTCCTGGGTTGAATCATATTATGAGTAAGCTTTTTATCACTACTTTTTAACACATTTTTCTTATATAGATACTACTGCTGCTGCTGCTACTACTACAACCATCACCACCACCACCACTAGTACCACTACTACATATTTGTTTTATTTTATATCATCCGGGCCGCCGACCCGTCTGGGAGAGTGGTGACTCCGATGAGAAATCGATGCGGGCCGAAAGCACCCGTCCAACCCATGCCAGCATGGAAAACGGACGTAAAACGATGATGATGATGATGATGATGATATGCACGCATGCGCGCACACACACACACACATGATGGGCTACCGCTAAGGCATTGGTCAGCTCGAGGTTATAGTAGAAGACTCTTGCCCAAGGTGCCATGCAGTGGGACCAAACCATAAAACACATGGTTTTGAAGCGAACTTTTAAACCTCACAGCCATGCATGTATGTTTTAAGTTGTTAATGACTTGATCAAAATATAACAATAAAAAAAAAAAAAGAGATAAACAAGGAGAAAGAAAACAAATCTTGAAACATAGGGAATGCAGAATTAGTGTCACATAAATTTAAAGACAGACATTCTAAGAATACTGCTAAATTTTACTCTTTTACTCTTTCACTGGTTTCAGTCATTCGGCTGTGGTCATCTCGGAGCATAGCCTTCAAGGGTTTAAGTTAATCATATCAACCCCAATACACATTTCAGTCTGGTGCTTATTTTATTGATTTGTTGAACCACCAAGTTACAGGACATAAAAGGAAACCGCATAATAAACAACACTGCCTTTTAGAACACACACACACATAAGCACAAACACACACATAAGCACAAACACACACATATGCAAACGCACACCCACACATATGACAGGTTTCTGCAGTTTTCGTTTACCAGGTTCTTTTCATAAGGTATTGGTCAACCAGAGACTACAGTAGAAGACACTTGCCCAAGGTCCACTACAGTTGGATATTTTATATACATATATAATAAACACTAGGCCAGTCAATCTAATTGACTATACCCTCCACTATAGTCAATTAGACTATAGTGGAGGGTATAGTTAATCAGATTGACTCCAGTACTAGACTGGTACTTATTTTATCAACTCCTGGGGAAGGATGAAAGGCTACGTTGACCCTGGTGGGCATTGAACTCAGAATGTAAAGGGAAGTAACAACTAAATACTGCCAGGCATTTTGCCTGCCACTCACAGTACTTTTTCTAATAATAATATTAATAATAATAATAATAATGATAATGATTTCTTTTATTTTCCACAAGGGTGGGGACATTACAAGAACAAATTACAAAAAAAAAAAAAAATGGTGGGGGCTTATGCAGAATCAATTGTCGAAAAAATAGACATGGAAAACAACATCATTCAAAAGGAATGAAATGAGACCTCCCAACAATGAAGCAGCCACCTAGGGCTGATCAAGGAACCCACAGATCCAAGATTACTCTGAGTACGAAGAGCAAATACCCTCTCTCAGCTGTTTTCTTCAGCCTACAAACACATGCTGAGAGTAGGTCCATTCACTTGGGCCATTCCCATTACTCTTGCCAATCTGTCAGCAAATTCAATGGAGGGTGGCACCTCCCTCTCCAAGTGGAACTTGAAGAAGTTGATGAGAGCTTAGCCAAAGAGGAAAATTTCTGTCTTCAGTCCTTTTAATCTTGTCTGCCATACAATTTCTTTCGTCATGGCCACCAGACAGAAGAAAACTGCTTGCCCTTCCAGCCAAAGGAAGGTGGCTGGGTGATCCTTATGATGGACTTGGCTAATAGTCAGATCCATCCTACATGTGACAATAGCTGTTTGATATATCTTCATAGGTCAGTAACATTTGAACACTAAATGAGTGCATGCAGAACAGTTTTAACACTCTGCATGCATCTTGAACAGGCCTGATCTGGCAATTGGTAGCACTACCAGCCAGAGATTTCTAGAAGTTATCCATAGTCCCTGGGCTGAAAGTCCTTTGGAATAGGCCATTCAATTGATTTTTGAAGACCAGAGTCTCCAAGAGAATGTCATCTCTTTTGCTCACCACTAATCCTCTGTAGAATGCGAGTGCTGATGTACCAGTGGCTGCATTGCTGACTGGCAGAGAACTATGAGCACTTGGCAACATTCCAGAACTGCAGCTCCATCAAAGAGATAAGCTGTGTGAAATGTACCTCACAAATCATAACCACACCTTCTCATCCTCCAGAAATCTCAGCAGAAGCTGTAGCCTCAGTGCATGCCTATGCATCATCAGCCACAACACACTGAGCCCTCCATGGAGAAGGTGTTGGCAGCAGATCACCAGTGGAATGCATCCCTTCTACAATAATTAAAAGAGCAGGCGCTCCAGCTTTATCAGATGAAAACTGGGGCAATGCACAATAGTCAAGCATGAATAAATAACGAAGGCAATTTATGTGTTTGCCGCCTCTGACTGACCTTTCAGGGATAGCTTCATCTCAGCCCATTTCTGGGTGAAACTGGCCACCCAGCTTGTAACCTCGTCCTAGTTCCTTTCTACTTGACGGTCTGGTATGATCCAGAGCCCAAGCACCTTAAGAGGACTGCAAGTCCAGCACCCCATAATGCTGGCTGGTGTGGATTTACCTCACTAGGTCCTGAGTTGCAAGCCCATCGTCTTGTCCTGGCTAATACTACACATACCCAAAGCAGGTAGAGCTGCGCTCCATTGTGCAGTGAAAGCATGCAATAAATATAAGACTATTGAAATAATAATAATAATTGTTTCTACTATAGGCACAAGGCCAACAACTCCAGTACTTAACTGGTACTTTATTTTATCGAAACCGGAAGGACGAAAGGTAAAGTTGACTTCGGTGGGATTTGAACTCAGAGTGCAGTGAGCCAGAACGAATACTGCAGGGCATTCTGTCCGAGGTGCTAATGACTCTGCCAATTCGCTGCCATTAAATAATAATAATAATAATTCTATCAAATTTTGGCACAAGGCCAGAAATTTTAGGGGAGGGGTAAGTCGATTAAATCGACTCCAGTAATTGACTGGTACTTTGTTTATCGACCCCAGATGGATGAAAGGCAAAGTTGGCCTCGACGTGGTTTGAACTCAGAGCGTAGCGAGTCGGAATGAATACTGCAAGGCATTCTGTCCGACATGCTAACGATTCAGCCAATCCATAATAATAATAATAATAATAATAATAATAATAATAATAATAATAATAATAGTAATTGTTTCTAACATAGTCACATGCTGGAATTTTGATAGGAGGGGAGGGGAAACAGTTGATTATATAAACCTCAGTACTTGACTGATAATTTATTTTATCGACCCCAGGAGGATGAAAGGCAAAGTTGACCTCAGCAAGATTTGAACTCAGAACGAAAAGAGCCGGAATAAATGCCGTAAGGCATTTTTTTCGGATGCTCTAATGATTCTGCCAAATCCACCAGCATATTACTGGTATCTAAAACTACATCCTTCACATCAGCTACTACTTACCAACACACTTGGTACCAGTTTTGTCGAGAATATAACCACGTGGACACTGGCATGTGAAACTGCCCTCCGTATTTTCACACATTCCGCGGATGCAAAGATGCCGGTCTTCCAGGCACTCGTTGATATCTGCAATGAATAATAAATTAGAAATAAATAAAACAAAACAAAATAAGAAATAAAATCAGAAATTGAGAAATTGTCCCCTTAATGTTTACCCTCAATAGCTCAGATATTACACCCGCCCCACCACCATACTCAATGTGCCCCCCCCCTGCCAAATGAGACATCATCAACAGGGGTCAGTGGTAATGTTGTTCTTTGCTAACCAACATATTACAGAACAGTTGTTACTATTGTTGTTGTTGTTTAGCCCCAGGTCAGCCCTCACTGTGCAGACCTATGATTAAAGGCATTCCAACTGTGATCACTCTGTCTTTTTCTTTTTAAGTTTTTTTTTAGGTATAGTGTATCTAGGACTACATTATCCAGTTTGTCCTTCCTTTAATCTGGGCTACACATCAACAACAACAACGTTTTTCTCACTGATGATTACTGTGAAAGGCATGACACTTAAATATTTAGAGTCTGGGTAATATAATATATGTATTTTGTGATTTGTTTTCCTATGTCTCATTTGTTTACATTAGTTACTCTCTAATTTTTTTATTGGAAATTAAAGGCCTGCTTGATCAGAACTAATCTGGGGTGACACATCAACAACAACAACTTTTCTCTTACTGACGATTGCTGCAAAAGGCATGAAACTTAAATGTTTAGAGTCTGGGTGATATAATATATGTATTTTGGGATTTGTTTGCCTATATCTCATTTGTTTACATTAATTACTCTCTAATTTTTTTTAATAAGAAATTATAGGCCTGCTTGATCAGAGCTAATCTGGGGCTACATATCAATAACAACTTTTCTCTTACTGATGATTGTTGTGAAAGACATGAAACTTAAATGTTTAGAGTCTGGGTGATATAATATATGTATTTCGTGATTTGTTTACCTATATCCCGTGGTTTACATTAATTATGCTCTAATCTTTATACAAAATATAGGTCTGCTTGATCAGAGCTAATCTGGGGCTATGCATCAACAAGTCTTCAAGTCTTCTCTTACTGATGATTGCTGTGAAAGGCATGAAACTTTGAAATTTAAATGTTTAGAGTCTGGGTAATATAATATATGTATTTCATGATTTGTTTGCCAGCCATTGTTTACATTAACTACTCCCCAATTTTTTATAGGAACTCATAGGCCTGCTCAATCAGAGAACTAATTTTGGGGCTACACAACAACAAAAACAACAACAACTTCATGCTATAAATAAACTAAAGGGCTGAGTAATTGCAGCAATGTTGTGTCCTTTCTTACCTACACAGTCACCGTTTGGTCCTTCTTTCAGTCCCTTTGGACAGCCACATTTGTAGCTGCTGATTGTATTAATGCACCCGTAGGGGCAATTATGTTGTCCAGAGGTACATTCATCAATGTCTGCAAATAGAGGAGGAGGAGGAGGGCGAGGAAGAGAAGGAGAAAACATGATTAAAGCGGTATTTCTTTTATAGGGAAGTGTGGGTGTATTGGGTGGTGGGGTGGTTATGAAAGATGGGTGTGTTTGGTGAAGATGGGTAGGAAAGTGTTGGTGTATTGGGTGATAGTGGGTAGGAAGGTGGGGGTATAGGGCGTGGGGTAGGCAGTAAAGATGTGTGTATTGGGTAGGTTTGGGTAGGAAAGGTGGGTGTATTGTGTAGGTTTGGGTAGGAAAGGTGGTGGTATTGGGTGGAGGGTGGGTAGGAAAGGGGAGTGTATTGGGTGGAAGGTGGATAGCTTTGGATAGGAAAGATGGGTGTATTGGGTGGGCAGTGGGTAGGAAAGGTGGGTGTATTGGGTAGGTTTGGGTAGGAAAGGTGGGGGTATTGGGTTGGTACTGACAGGGAATGAGGGTGTTTTGGGTAAGGAGGGGTGGGTGTTTAGTGTATATTTTGAGATTGAAGCACAGTGTTTTGGGTGGGTACTGACAGGGTAGGTGGGTGTTTTAGGTAGGGAAGGGTGGGTGTTATGGGTGAGTTTGACAGAGTAGGGAGGGGTATTGATAGGGAAGTGGGGTGCACAGGGTCGGTATTGACTAAGTATGTGAGGATTGAGAGGGTAGGTGGAGTGTTACGGATGGATATGGACAGAGAAGGGAGCAGTTTTGGGTGTTTTAGGTAGGGAAGGGTGGGTATTATGGGTGAGTTCGACAGAGTAAGGGGGGTATTGATAGGGAAGGAGGATGCACAGAGTCAGTATTGACTGAGTAGGCGGGGATTGAGAGGGTAGGTGGAGTGTTTTGGTGGTGGAGAGAGCGATTTGAACAGAGAAGGGAGCTGTTTTGGGTTGCTGTGATGGATTAACCCTTTCGTTACCATATTTCTAATGAAATACACTGCCCTATGGTTTTCAATTAATTTTGAAAACAATCAAGAATTTGGAGAGATTTAGTAAAATAATAATTAACTTTCTCGTTATTAAGTTGGTGTTTGGAACATAACTTAAACAAAAAGTTCTTACATAAAATTATAATGGAAGATTTAGATTTGAATATGAACACTTAAAAAGAAATAAGTTTTATTGTAAAAATGGGTGGTTTCCAGTGGGTTGGTATCAAAAGGGTTAACCTGCTTGTATTTTAGATCTGTCAACCAGCTAATTTCTCAAGGAACAGAAGAGAAAAATTAAAATCATATATTAAAAGGTACACTGATTGTGGGTTTTTGGTGTTAGGCAGGCGAGCAAGCACCTGACCATCTATGCTTGAGCTGTTATTTGGTACCACTGGTCAAGGAATATAATTCTGTAGGATACGGCCTTAGCTGTGATCATCATCATCATCATTGTTTTTACGTCCATGTTTCCATGCTAGTACCATGGGTTGGACAGAGATTTCTTGAGGCTGCATTTTACGGCCGGATGCCCTTCCTGTCACCAACCATACTGATTCAGTATGGGTATATATATATCACTGAACTACCAAATGGCCGGGCATTTTGTTATTTGGAGATGTAAACAATCACTACTGGCTGAGTGACAAACGGACAAGCATATGGCTGCACACAGAAACTGTATAGAAGACTGTTGTATCATCATCATCATCATCATCATCATCATCATCATCATCATCATCATCATCCCCATCATCTCATCATCATATGTCCATTTTCCATGCAGGCACGGGGTGGACAGGTGATTTCGGTCTGTGTCGATTGTGAATGGAGTAACCACTCTCTTAGACAGGTCAGGGGACCATGCCTCTCTTGTAGGTTTCATTTGGCATGGTTTCTATGGCTGGATGCCCTTCGTATCACCAACCACTTTACAGAGTGTACTACTAAGTGCATTTTATTGTGGCACCAACACTAGAGAGGTTGTCAAGTCCAAGACATGACTAAAGAGCCCTCTCCACCCTATGTTGTCTCTGATCGATCAACAAAACACTTTACACAGTGCACTGGGTGCATTTATTGTGGCACTGGCACCAACACTAGATGGGGTGCCTAGGCTCATGCAGGCTCATGCAGTCCTCTACTCTACATGGTCTCCGTTCTATGAGGGAAAACATGACCTGAGGGTGTGGATAAGAGATAGGTTATGTATGAGAGGGTGAGAAAGGGAAAAGTATGAGTGGGGGTGAAACAGGGAAGCTGAGATTGGGAGAAAGAACTGAGGAGGCGAGTAGAAGGTGAGAGATATGTAAGAGGGCACATGTGCTTGTCATTGCTGGAAATCGTTTATCGATCGGCCAGTGACATTTGTTTACATCTCCATAAAACAAAATGTCCGGCCATTCGGTAGTATGATTCCCATACTACCAATTCCACTCTCAAGGCATTGGTCGGCCCAAGGTTATAGTAGAAGACACTTGCCTAAGGTGCCACTCAGTGGGAGAGAACCCAGGACCATGTGGTTATAAAGCGAACTTCTTAACCACACAGCCATGTCTGCACCTCTACTAGCCATGATGGCTAAAACAAACCATTAACACAGTTTGCCTGGCTGAAAAAAGAAACAGAAAAAGAAGATATCCCACCAACTTACCTCATGGTTCAGTGGTTTGGGGTAGGAAAATAAGTAATTCAGCTATACTTTTTATAATTTATTTTTCAAATTATATATTTTAGAAGAATTTTCAAAAAAGTTTTTAAATATTTTCAATTTGTTAATTTTTTTTTAAGATGTTTTCTTTTTTAATTAAAAAAAATATTACAGCAAAAATCCACCTCTAACATAAAGAAGAATTCATTTAGAAAATGATGTATTTTTGAAAATTTTCAAAAAAGGTTTTAAATATTTTAATTTGTTAATATTTTTCATGTTTTTTTTTATTAAAAAAAAAAGTAAAAATAAGGCAAGTATTAAAGCAAAAATCCATCTCTAACATAAAGAAGAATATTTTCAAGTTACATATTTTAGAATAATTTTCCCAAAATTTTTTTTAGACATTTTCAATTTGTTAATGTTTTTAAAATGTTGATGTTAATAAAAATACTTCTTTTTTTTTTTGGCATTTTCTGTGAACTTATGTACATGCGCACGGATCGTCATTATTTTTTCTAATGATCTTTCAGCACGAGAATCACCAGTTATCAAGGATAACTTGCCGGTTGAGCCGTTCTATGTGAAACAGAAACTTACTGATTATTGGGTAATTAAATACCCATGTACTGTCACGAAGGGGATTCCACCGCCTGAGTAAGTATATATGTGTGTATATGTGTGTGTGTGTGTGTATATATATATATATGTGTATATATACATATCATCATCGTCATTTTATGTCTACTTTTCCATTCTTGCATGGGTTGGATGGGTCCTCTCCAACACAGCGTCTCACCACTTCTCTCAATCCTTCGTCAGCTCCTTCCTGAGATTCAGCATCCTGAGATCTGCTTCTACCACCACCTCTGCCCATGTCTTCCTTGGTCTACCTCACCACACCTTCCTTCCACCTGGATCACTTGGCCACTTCTTCACCCATCTGTCATTACCCACACACATTATATGTCCATACCAATGCAATCTTCTCTCTTGCACACTACATACATCTATATATATATATATTCCCATGTCTTCCTTGGTTTACTTCTTCCACCTGGATCACTTGGCACTTCTTCACCCATCTGTCCTCACCCATACACACTACATGTCCATACCAACACAATCTTCTCTCTTGTACACTACATATATATGTATTATGTATATATATATATATTCCCATGTCTTCCTTGGTCTACCTCACCACACCTTCCTTCCACCTGGATCACTTGGCCACTTCTTCACCCATCTGTCTTGACCCATACACATTACATGTCCATACCAACGCAATCTTCTCTCTTGTACACTACATATATATATATATT
>JAOPJM010065938.1:0-14549 GCA_027124095.1 Muusoctopus leioderma
GCCACAGAAACTATGCTATATATATATATATATATATATATATATATATATAATTTTAATGGTTGTATCAGAAAACAATCAGGAAATTAACCAACCAAAACAGTCTAACTGAGGGAAGGCATGGCTGTATGGTCAAGAAGATCACTTCACAACTATATGGTTTCAGGTTCAATCCCACTCTGTGGCACTTTGGACAAGTGTCTTCTACCATGGCATTTGGTCGATCAAAGCCTTATGTTTTGAAATTTTATAGACAGAAACTGTGTAAAAGCCAGTCGGAGAAACCTTTGCTGTTTTTGAGTGGCCAGACATAATCCATTGCAACATTTAGGCCATGTCTACAATCTGTGAATAACTTCCTCCCTTCCTCTCATTCGTCCCAGAGGTCCTAAAAAGGGTCATTGATGTCTGCTCTTTCTTCTCTGACAAAGCATTACAAAAACGAAACAAAACAAAAACACTACTAATGCCCAACGTAAGTTATCTACTATATTATTGGTATCTAGTTTAATATTGCTAGTTTCTGGTGAGGCCTATTGCATCAATGATGGGCTGCCAGTGAGTTAAGTCACTGGTTGAAACCATTTCAATTACATTACTGATGTCATTGCAAAAAGCATGTATATTGATTTCTAACATTGACACAAGGCCTTAAATTTAGGCAAAGGGTATAATTGATTAAATCTACCTCAGTACTTGACTGGTACTTTATTTTATGGAATACTGCAGGAGAAAAGCAACGTTGACCTCGGTGGTGGGATTTTAAATCAGATGGTCAAAACATTCTGTCTAACAATCAAACAATTCTGCCATGAATATTGCAACACACATTTTCCTTACACTAGAAATCTTATAACCAGGAGAAGGTAGTGCAACATTTCTAGAGTATCTCTCCTACATACACTAAAATAAGGTCAAGCCATTAAAGGAGCCTCTACATGATTGTTAGACCTGCTAGAAATAGCAGCCAATTCTCAAATCACACCCTACAGTCATAGCTGGAATGCCTTTTCATCATGGGTTTGCTCATTTAGGGCTGACCTGGGGCTAAATGATATCAACAACAATTTCCATACCATGTGAACTAAACCACCTTATATTTCCATATTCCACAAATTAATGAGAGGCTTCTACATGGTCACTTGACCTGCTAGACATAGCTGCCAGGCCTATCTCAAATCGTACCCTATCATCTTAACTAAGGAAAGAGCATACTGGAGAATACAGTCCTACATACCCCTAAAAAGATAGGATTGTAATGGCTGTAATGACTTAGATCATAGGTCTGCTCAATCAGGGTTAATCTGGCTATAAACAACAACAACAACTAAAATTAATTTATAGCAAGCTACTTCTTGAAATGGTTATTTAAAGAAGTTTAAGACTTGACTGATTGATTATAGCACCATACCCAGGAAAACTATAATCTCACACAATTTGCCAAACATCTTTGCTTTTGTTATCCTTCAGCATGCTCCTTGTTAGAGGCTAGAGATTTCCACTGTCATGAGTCATTATTTTAAGTTGCATTGGTTATATATGTTCTACAGATGAGTGGCAGAAACAGTAGAACAAAGGATTAAATGCTTATCAGGATTCAGTTTAATTCATCAACATTCTGATTGCAAATTCTTCAAGAGTTGATTTTGTCATTTCATTCTACAGGGTTGGTAAAATAAGTATCTCATGTACTAAAGTTTTATTTTTAAAGGCTCAGTCAGAGCAGAAAGTACAGAACCCACCACCATTTTCAAGGCCTCCAAGAATTGAGGAAGGAAGCGAGGAAGTTATCCTCAGACTAGAGATGTGGCCTAAATGCTCCCACTTTGCTAAAGGCACCCAAGGGCGTGGTGGTGGTGATGTTAAACCAGGCAACAGATTAAGTCTACTACACAAGAAGAACAGGAACAGTTCCTATGATGAGCTTTCACACAGTTTTGATCTACCAAATTTCTGTCACAGGGCTTTGGTTAACATGAGGCTCTGGTAGAAGGCACTCGGTCCAAGATGTTGTGCAATGGAATCAAACCCCAAAATCCCATGGTTACGAAGAGAGCGAACTTCTTAACTATATAGCCATGCCTATGTCCATTTTATTCAACTACAAACCCTTGTAATAAAATGTCTGTCCTAGTGCCAATATAAGAAATCATTAATGTTAGTGATGGTTGTAAATGACTATTTCACCTATTACATTTATGTATTTTCTTTAGTTCTGTGTAATATACTGCATGAGAGAGAACAGCCAACTGCTTCACTCAAATGTATTCATGAGTCAACCCATTGACTGTTACTGTTGATGCTTTTACACCATTTATGGTGTAAAAGGGTTATTTTCCTGTCAGAGAACCTTAAGATCAATGACATAGTCCACTTAACAATAAATAAATACCATCAGGAAGTTGTTGCTTTTGTTGTTGTTTATCCTCAGGTTGACACGACTCTGAACAAGCAGACCTATTATCAAAGACTTTCCAACCATGACCCTGCCATCTTTTTTTAGAGTACATTATCCAATATTTCCTATTTTTAAGACAGTAGTGTGTGATTTGAGAGGGATTTGGCTGCAGTCATATAGGGGCTTCCTTGGCTTACAATAAGGAAGAAGAGTTTATTGCTGTAGGCATTAAAGTTACATCAGTACTGTATGACTGACAAATGTTGGCGGGGGATTGGCAGAATCAGTAGAGCATTGGACAAAATGCCTTGCAGTATTTGTTCCAGCTTTTTATGTTCTGAGTTCAAATCCTGCTGAGTTTGCTTTTCATCCTTATGGGGTCAATAAACAAAGTACCAGTTGAGTACTGTGGTTGGTTTAATTGACTTACCCTTCCACCCACAATTTCCGGCATTGTGCCTATGTTAGAAATAATTATAGTGCATTGCTCAAACTTATTCATGGGTAAAAACAGTCGTATTAATCTTATCAGTCTGTGAGGTACTGCTGTCTTGAAAAGAACATGAGAAATTCCAACACACCTACTTTCATCTCTAGCCCAGTGTTATGATGACACACAATCATGTGATTTGCATCAGTTATGACCAGATCAATTATGATCTTTCTGCTAAACAAATATGTTTTTATATCTATTTTCTCCTGTTCTGGTTCGTTTTTGCAATTCTTCTGAATCAGCGAGAATTTAAAGTATTTCCATGTTTTCTGGCTGAATGAGTTCCAACCCTAAACTAACATGTGTATCATGACTGCCACATTCTTTCATACAACCACATATTAATATCTTTTATTGGGTGATATATTTTAGCAGTGGGAGAAATAAGCCCACATGACATTTCTGCATGTTTTAATGGCATTAAAAGCATTAGAAGAGTGAAATTATTTCATTTGCAGATATATTGGGTTACCGTCTTATTTTCCATAATCTGATGTCTTGCACAATGGGACTCATTACATACAACAGAAATATCAAAATTCATTATTTCCTTTGGAATAAATAGATGAAAATAGAAGAGGGAGAATGTTTAGATACTCAAGTTACTTTCTTTTTTTTTTTACTTTGGTATATTTTTTTTTTTAGCATGGATTGGCAAGATCTGCAATTTCCAATTCTTAAAAACAATTGCTGAAATTGTTAGTACACAACTTACTATTTTCAGTAATACCAACTATTCAATTATGCAAGACTGAGTCCTGTGGAGTGAAATGTCACACAATTTAATATCGGTGGACAACAGAGTGCTTGTGATTATGAACAAAACTATAAACTACTAGCCGTTTAATTTTGAATTTTTCAGATGTTTTGATATTTTGAAAACAAAGAAAAAAGAAGTTTTTCAAGGTACAACGAAACATTTTCACAGAATTAGAGAACATTATCATACCGAGGTGTTTATATTGCAATGCTTGGAGTCATTACTTGAATTGCTTCAATGATTTTAACCCAACAATAGGTATTCAATAATATTTATAATTTAGACAGAGCTATTAATTTTAGACATCTCTATTGTATAACTAGTATGGCAAATATGTTTGGAAACTAGTATCTTTCTATTGCTATTCCTTTCTCCTTACATTGCTCTATCTCCTTCATTCCATCTCTCTCTCTCTCTCATTTTCCCCTATACCAAATTCTTTCTACACACAGAGATTTATTACTATATTTTGCACAGGATATTTGAATGCAGTCAAATGGTAGATCTTGAGCGCATCATAATTTCTCATCATATCTTTCTCTCTCTATCTCTCTATCATGCAGATGGAACAAAGGGATTCATATAATATAAGTTAAGCTAATAATTACTGGTATTGCTGTGCTGTCATAATTATTATTATCAATTATCGTATATTTCAGTATCATGTTTATTAAATATGATATTTATTATTTTATCTGTTATTGCCAACAAACCTTTACATTTGACATGTATACCCCTCTCTCTCTCTCTCTCTCTCTCTCTCTCTCTCTCTCTCTCTCTCTCTCTCTCTCTCTATCTCTAAAATATACTGGTAGATCCTTGCTTGGCAAATTCATCTAGACATTGATATGTTTCTATTGCTATTCTGCTGTCCTCACATCTCTCTATCTCCTTCACGCTATCTCTCTCTATCTCCTTCATGCTATCTCTCTCTCTCTATCCCTCTCACTTCAACCAGTTTATTTCTACACACACAGAGAGAGATTTACTACTATATTCTGCACAGAATATTTGGATTTGTTATAAAGCAACTCTTGAGTGCATCATCATTTCTCATCATCTCTCTCTCTCTCTCTCTCTCTATATATATATATATATATATATATATATATATATAGAGTGAAGATGGAATGAGGGGATTCAGATATTTTAAGCTAATAATTACTGGTATTGTTGTTATCACTATTATTAGTAATTATAATATTTATTGGACAAGAAACTTTTATCTTCAATGTGCATGTCCCTCTCTCTCTCTCTCTCCCGTGTCTCAAAGTTCATTCTGCCTCTCTCTCTCTCTCTAATGTATATTGGTGGAGCCCTGCTTGGCAAACATGTCTGGTCAGTAGTATGGTGACTCTCACACTTCTGCTCCCTCTTGCTGTCATGACAAGTATGACCAGCCACCATTACTCCAATTACCTCAACCTGCCAGTCTACTGTATGCTCCCTTTTTCCCATCCCTCACTTCTAGGAATTCATACACTTCAAACAAACCCACCAGCCTACTGTAAGCTCTTCCATGTCTTGCCACCACCACAATGTGAACACTCTTCTTAGATGTATTATGGAGAGACTACTCAGCCAGACAAACAATCCTACCTACCAGTCAACTGTAACCTGCTCCTGCCTACCTTCACAATGTGAGCACCCTTAGCTGCATTATGGACAGACATGAGCTATAGTGAAGGCAACCTGACTAGGAGAGCAGTGTCTTTGAATGAAAAACTGATACAGTGTAGAGGGGACACTTTAGCCCTGACAGAGCTTTCTAGTGCTGGTGGCATGATACAATACACCCAGTCCATGCTGTAAACTGGCTGAGGATAGGAAGGGCATCCAGCCGATAAAAAACATGCCAAATCATCAGTCAAAAAATATAATGAAAAACCCTAATTGTGTATACAGGAATAACACTTAGCATGTTAGTGATGCACAAGTGGGAGGTCAGTGATGCACAAGTGGGAGGTCAGTGAGGCACATTTCGGCCTGTGTGAGAACCCTTCAACCACCATCAAATGATTGCAATAGCTCCCCTACTTTTAGATGCAGAACCCCCCTCCATTCCCCTAACACACACAACTGGAAATTTCCCTCTTCTTGTCAGGTATAGTCAATGCTGGCATGATGAAAGGTGGGTCTAGAGATAATGGAACGGAGGTGCGTAGTTGTGTGCTGTGCACAAGAAGTACAACGGAGAGGAGCCTCAGCTAGACTCCTCAGAGGGAAGTGCAAATTCTTCTAGGTGGGTAACACAGCACTAGGGTGGGTGGGTGGAGTAGTCATATTGCTGGTGGAGAAATGGATAGATAATGTAGATATTGAGGTAGTCAGAGTATGCTTAGACTAGTCATGGGCAACATGACAGTAGATTATCTCTGCACCATAATCAGGGCTGAAAGATGAGCAAAAGGACTGTTTTTCTGAGGCCATGTTGCATCAATAGGGAATGACAGTGAACTTGTTACCATGGCTGGTGACTTTAATATACATGCTTGATAACACCATGGTGGCTACTCTGATGTATATCGAGGCTATGGACTTGGTACATGGAATGGAGAGGGATCAAGGCTCTGTCGTGAAGAATGTACCACTCAACATAGACTAGTGGTCAGTAACCTCAAGGTAAGAGCGAGATGAAATCAGAGATACAAGACAATCTAGAGAAGGAAGGTATGAAAGCTGAAAGATCCTGCAGGCCAGATGCAGGTTCATAAAATTTACTAGTTGATGCATATGACAAGAAATAGGAGGGGACAGAGACTTATAACTTAGAGGACAACTGGGAGTTTTTATGAGATAACCTGCTGTGAGCAACAGACCAGATCTGTGGATGGAGCTAGGTTCCAGCCAGATGAAGGTGACATGGTGGTGGAATGTTATGGTAGAAAGAGTCATAAAAGCTAAAAGAGAGTCCTGGAAATATTGGAAGAAAAAAGGTTGGGTGTGGGCAAGGAACAATATAAGGTAGCTAGGAGTGATGCTAGATGTCAGGTATACATAGCAAGAAGAGAAGCTGAAAATCAAAAGTTTGCTAATCTTTTCTGATGAGAGGATCAGAGGCATGGGGTGTTTAGGATTGCAAAGCAGTGTGTCAATGCAAATCAAGATGTCAGGAAAAGTGTGTACAGAATGATAGTGGCACACTTGCCCTCACTAACGTCAAGAAGAAAGAAGTATGGAAACTTTACTACAAAAGGTTGCTGAATGAGGGAAATGCATGAGGGAAATAGAGAAAGAGTCTATCGCAAGTAGACCCAACAGAGAGACCAGCTATTGAAGTTGGCAGCTATAAGGTTGAAAGTGTGATTAAGGATATTAAAGAAGGGAAAGCATCTAGACCATCAGGAATAGTTGTTGAAATGCTGGCGAAGTAAGATATGTGCTAGTTACTTGCATAGTTGATTAGGTAGTATAAGGAGGTGTCATAACCAAAGAATGGCATAGCAGTATACTCATGAACTGCTACAAGGGCAAAGGAGATGCTCTAGAAAGAAGTAATTACATAGGCATCAAATTCATGGACCAAGTTATGGAAGTAACAACTGATTTGGGAGAAAATTAGCTTAGATGAGATACAGTTTGGGTTTGAGCTAAGACAGGGTACCACTGATGCCCTCTTTCTAGTTGGACTACTACAGGAAAAGTTCTTAGCCAAGAGGTAACCACTACACTTAGCTAGCATTGGCCTGGAGAAGACCTTTAACAGGGTACCATGCTCTGTAGTCTGGTGGTTGCTAAGAAAATTAGGTGCAGATGAATGGCTTGTAAAAGTTGTGCAAGCCACATAGAGGTGCCATCAGCAAGGTGAGAGTTAGCACTGAGTTCAACAAGGAATTTAGCATACAGGTAGGTGTATCCATCAGGGCTGGGTTCTCATTATTATAGTTTCCCAGGCTATAACGGATGAATTTAAGACTGACTGTCCATGGAAACTCTTGTATACGAATGACCTAGTTCTCATAGCTGAATCTGTCAAAGAATATGAGAGAAAATTCCAAACATGGAAGCAAAACCGAGAATTGAGAGGCTTTAAAGTAAACAGAGTAAAGACAAAAGTTTTAGTTAGTAGGAAAGAAAATAGGACTCTACTGACATCAAGGAGGTGGCCATGCTCAATATGTAGAAAATGAGCAGGTAAGAATTCAGTATGGTGTACCCAATGTAAACTTCATATGCAAAAACAATTGCAGTGGGATCACAGGCAGGTTGACAGAGAAGGAAGTCTTTGTATGTAGCAGATGCAAAGGAGTGGTGAGCAGTAAGGGCTCCCGTGAAATAAATTTTTTGGAATGCTTGAAAGGCTCTCTAGAAGTAGTTGATAGCTTCTGTTACTGATGTGATGTAATTAGCAGTGGAGGGGTGGGTGTCTTGAAAGCATAGTAGTCAGAGTGCAAACAGGGTGGAAACAAATTCAAGGAGCTATTACCCGTGCAGGCAATAAAGGGATTCCCTCTCCATGTATGATGCTTGTGTATGAAGTGCAATGTTGCATGGTAGTGAAACATGGGCCCTGAATGCAAAGGATGTCTGAAGGCTAGAAAGAAATGAAGCAAGGATGCTCCACCAGATTGGCAATGTTAGTGTGAATGATCGATGGGGCACAAATGAGCTGAGAGCAAAACTCAGTATGAGAGGATTCAAATATAGTGTGCAAGGGGGAGAAGACTTCTGCACTGGTATGAACATCTGATGTGTATGGATGATGACAGTTGAGAAAAGAAGTGCCAAGGGATCCAAGTGGATGGAACCTGCAGAAGAGGAAGACATGGGAAGAAGTGGGGAAGACTGATCTCAAAAGGTTGAACCTCTTGAAGGAGATGACAAAGGACTGCAACAAATGGTGAGACACTGTGATAGGGAAGACCTATCCAAATCATCTAAGTATGGAAAGGTGGATGTAAAAATGATGTTGGTGATGATAATGATGATAAACCTGTAAAAAATTTGAAAGCACATTGACTGAAAGGTAGCAAATATGTTTTCCTTGACCAAACTAGATTCTGGTTAGAATCTGCATTCCTTCCTGTAAGCTTTGGAAAGAGGAATAACATTACAAAATCCAAGTTTCTTTCGTCAATGGAGTTTGCTCTTCCGAAGAAAAATATCATGAAAAACACTGAAATCTGACTTTGAGAATCCAAACAATTTTATAGATTTCTTGAAGTAAATGTTTTATCGCTGGATACTCATTACCAGCTTAAACTATTTAACTTTAAAGTTGGTGCACTATCTATTGAAGCGAGCTAAGTAAAGTGTTCAACGCATTGCATTGTAAACTTGGAAAATATACTGATATAGGCAATTGCTTTGTGAAAAGTGTTCATGCACCATCAAAACATATTTTTTTTATTAGTATCAGCATTAGTAGTAGAAGCAGTAGTTACGTAACAATTATATGAGTAAAAGTAGTGGTGTTGTTAGTACTAATGATATAAGTGCTTGTAGTAATATTGGTGGTGGTAATAGTTTTCATAATGACCATCTAATTCATTCATTTTTATAAGAAAAATATTCAATCTTAGTACTGCAAAGCATGCATTCACTTGTCTTTATTAGTATGGTTCTCTTCTTTCAACTCATTACCTGTTTTACTTAATCTGCTTCCAGGTGGGTGAGCTGGCAGAGAAAAAAGCATCATGAGTGGTGCACAGCATGGATCCAAGAAAGAAATTACTGGGTGTTAAACATTTTGATACCAGCCCACCTGAAACCACCCCTGATTATATGACATTTGTTTTAAAGTGTTCATACTTAAATTTAAACCTTCCATTATAATTTTATGTATGAACTTTGTGTTAAGTTATGTCCCAAACACCAACTTTATAACGAGAAAGTTAATTATTTTACTAAATCCCTCCAAATTCTTGATTATTTTCAAAATTAATTGAAAATCATAAGTCAGAAATAAGGTAACGAAAAGGTAAAATTGAGAAGTTAACACTTTGTCCATTATTCATAATGCTAAAGCAGTAGAAGTAAGCATAGTGTTGTTTAAGTGAGAGTAATTCTATGACAGTCAACACAAGTAGCAGAAGTTGGATATGAAGAGACAGTAGCAATAATGGCAGTCATATTCATAAAATCAGGTTATTCTATAAGTCATATTCATAAAATCAGGTTATTCTATAAGTAATTTCCGTTTGTATGATAAGGACAATTTAAATGTGCTTCTTTATGTTTATGTTTAAATGTTATGTAAATCTATCTTTATTAACTACATACTTTAATAATAATGGCACCAATTAAAATACTAATGTTGCTTTGTATGAATACCCTGTTAATATGATGGTATAAGAAGTTCCCTTAAGATTTTAGAAGTAAAAGTACATTATTGTCGCTACTGAAGTTATAGGAGACAATAATAGAATTTAAGGGAAGTATAATCAACATTTTATAAATTGAGGTTGATAAATATATAGGACTTTATATGCTGTTGAGCCTTTCAAATTGCAAGGAATTTATAAAATTATCATAATCATCATTTTTAAAACTATAACTACCATTTAAACATTTGATTTTACATCCTGGCAACATTTAGACAGGTCTTTCATACTCGGTCATGCAGCATCTCATCTTGATTTAGTGTTATCTTGATTTAGTGATTCATATCATTCTCAGATCTGATCTAAACACTTTGTATTATGTTCTCTTCGGTCTATTTCTACTGTTTGTAAATCTCTCTTTGGTCTATCTCTGCTGTAGGTAACCTCTGCTCTGACAAATATCTTCATTTAGCATGCATCATCTATTTGCAAGTACAGTCCAACACACTCATCTATCCTGCAACAATTTACCTACACTGCTGAGACTAAGCTAATTCCCCAACTCACTACTGCTCACACTTTCTTGTAAATATAATATTGACATCCAACAGATTATACTCAACTATTTTCTCATCTGTCATTATAGATCATCTGTATTTATAATTCCTGTTTTACTGGTGGCTGCTGAGCCAGCAAGGGAGCCTCGATGTGGCTGCTGAGCCAGCAAGGGAGCATCGATGTGGCTGCTGAGCCAGCAAGGGAGCATCGATGTGGCTGCTGAGCCAGCAAGGGAGCCTCGATGTGGCTGCTGAGCCAGCAATGAAGCCTCGATGTGGCTGCTGAGCCAGCAATGAAGCCTTGATGTGGCTGCTGAGCCAGCAATGAAGCCTCGATGTGGCTGCTGAGCCAGCAAGGGAGCCTCGATGTGGCTGCTGAGCCAGCAATGAAGCCTCAATGTGGCTGCTGAGCCAGCAATGAAGCCTCAATGTGGCTGCTGAGCCAGCAATGAAGCCTCGATGTGGCTGCTGAGCCAGCAAGGGAGCCTCGATGCAGCTGCTTGAACTACCAGAAATAGCAAGCAAATCAAGGGACACATTAAATAATGCAGTCCCAGATATACAAAACCCAAGAGAAGGATGGGATGGTCATTGCTGGAATGCCTCTAATCATAGGTCTGCTGGATCAGAGTTGACCTGTGTCTAAACAACAACAACAACAACAACTACCATACTTCTTACATATCATTTTTACAATCTGTCTTTTGTAAATTTAAAAACAACAATATTCTTTTATCTACAGAAACAGAATTTTGAATTCCTTTGTTTCATTTTGTTTTGTTTGAATTCAAAAGTTCGTTTATTTTGTCTCGTTTGTCTCAATTGTTTATCTATTCCTTATTTCCCTGCATATGTATATCATTTAAACAGTATATTTTGTGTGTAACAATCACATGTGTAATACATATAATATACTAAGTATTAGTTGTACTTACTGACTCGATTTGTTCTGTTTTGTTTTGTTTGCATTCAAAAGTTCATCCCATTGTTTTGTTTTTCCCATATGCTGAACTCATTTACACACTTGCTGTATATTAACAATATATTATGTGTCATAATTATATATAAAATATGTGTCAGTTGTACATACTGGGGTTCATATGCCAGTCACTTTCTTCATTTTCTTGTTATGTTGTTTTTTTGTTTTGGTGATGTTATCGTATTTGTTTCAAATTTTAAGGAGAGGGTATATTTACACATCCATGTTGTTACATAATGCTAGAAGCAGAATTTTTTTTAAAATTTCTGCCATCCTGTTCACACCATAGTCATTATACTTTTACAAGAACCATCTCCAGCACTAATTATATCACCTAGATAACATAGCTGTTCTGTTATCTAGTTGTATATACAGTTATTTTCATTTAATGGCTGCATCTGCTGTCAATTTCTCTTGTATCTGGTGTGTATAAAATTATGGTTCCATGAAAAGTAGGCGACTTTTGTGTATCTATATTTGCACTGACTACATTGAACTGCATTTCTGAAAACTAATTTTCTGTGTAACAAGCAAAGCCCATTTCCATATTCTACATGGCTTTTGTGTCCTCTGCTACTGATTAACTCTTAACATCCTGTAGGACACAGTTCCACCCAGTATCACCTCATCAAATTGATATGAATCATTGAATTATATATATGGTGAAAGTGAACTATTTTTGTGTGAAAACACCTCAAGCACCTGTGTTTCATACCTGTAAATTTCATAATAAATAAGCAGCAAAAAACCCATTTTTAGACATTTTCTTCTCAATCGTTACAGGACTAAGAAAACGTTCAACAGGATGTTAAGAGTTAATACTGGAGTTTTTACCAGATTAATCTTTAGACCTTCTCACTCTAGCTTACCCTTCCAGATTTTAAACTTCTTTTGCCGGTTTTCTACAGATTCCTCATAAGGAACCAGGTTACCAATACACAGTTCTCAGAAACATCCTCTTCTGAACTCATATACAATTGATTACAGACACCTTTACACTATATTCCTCACTTATTTCCCTACTGATGCAGATCATTTTTAGCATTGTCATACTTTGACTTAACGGTTCTCATGAACAATTCATTTGCACTTAAGTCTTTTGAACTTCAATCTCATTACAGAGAAACAGCCATTTTCAGCAGCCTTTACGCTCTGTTCTTTAACTGTGGCCATGCTGGGGCACTGCCTTCAAGGGTTTAGTCAATAATATTGACCCAGTACTTATTTCAGTCTGGTACTTATATCATCAATCTCTATTTGTTGAACTGCTAAGTTACAGGACATAAAGGGGTACAACATAAACAAGAACAGGAATACACACACACACACACACACACACATACACACACACACACACACACACACACACATATATATATGCGATGGTCTTTCATACAGTTTCTATCTGCCAAATTCCACTCACAGACATTGGTTAACATGAAGCTACAATAGTAGACACTTGGTAAAGGTGCTGTGCAGTGGAATTGAACCCAGAACCAGGTGGTTGTGGAGTATACACAGCTATGCATGTGTGAATGTTGACAAAATCAATGTAAAGTTGTTTGGTTTTGTCTAAGGACTTTTGCAGTTGTTTCACCAGAAATATAGTTTTAATTCTATATTTTGGTAAAAATTGAAAATTTATCCTACCAACCCAACTTACCCCTTCATTAACTTCATTATGAGTCATTATCACAACTATATAACTTTATGACACTCTAAATTCTGTTCTTTAATGCAGCTAATGCTGTTCTTCTTGCTTAGTTCTAGGTCCGGCCTGATCCAGCAGACTTATGATCAAAAGCTATCTAGCTGTGACCATCTTGTCGATCTTTCAGATACAATGTATCTTGGGCTACGTTATTTAATGTGTCCTTCCCTTTTCAAGGTGGTATGGTGTGATTTGAGGGAGATTTTACTGCTTTTTCTAGCAGGTTGAGCAACCACATAGAAGCTCTCTAATTGGCTTGGCTACTTGCTTTTTGTAGTTCACAGTTTTTCTGTTATGTCAGTCATTATGGATAACACCTCCGTCAAGATGCTTTCAACATCTCAGCATCTATCTTCAAGTTCTGTAGCTTTTCTGTTCCCATATCCTTAATTCCTTAATTGCTTTTACTGAACTCACGAGGAACAGCTAATTAGGGGGAAAAAAAACAAACTTTTTGAATAATTTTGGTTTCAAAGCTACTTGAAGTTTATAAATACCATTAAGGAGCATTTCAGTTATTGGCAAAGTGCCATTCACAGAAATGGAAAAATATATTATTATTATTATTATTAAATATATTATTTGGGTGTTCTTTGTCTTTGACCACTTTAAATGTTAATGTAAAATTGACATTACTTATGAATATACCAGAAACAATAGTGTGCTCTATACAATTGACAGTATGTGTATTAGTCGTTGTTATCATAATAAAGTTGGCGAAATAGTAGTAGCTGCGGTAGCAGTAGCAGTAGTAGATGCAGTATGAGTGACTGCATGCAACAAGAATGGTGAACTTAGTATTAAGGTATTTTTTTCACAAGCTGTAGATGTTAAATTTAGTGTTATTGAAGCAATATTTCAGATAGAAACATATTAAATGTTAGCCTAATACTTGAGAGTAATGACTTTGGTATTAGTTACAATATAGCATAGTAGTAAAGCCTAGAGTTACAATATGATAAAGCTCAAACTTGCAGTGGGATTAACACTATGATAAAACCCAAAATTGCATGAGTAAGGATGATAATCATATTTCAAGGCATGAACACCCATATACAATACACTTTAACAAAGTATATAATACTGGATATAATACCGTGATCAATTTAAATAAGTTGTGTGTCTACTTTCACTTTTGGCTAGTAAATAACATACACTGCAATGTGTGTATGTTGCAAGAGGTTGCTCAAGAAACAAATAATTGTTGTAAATGTCAAATCGATCTTTATATTGTATAAATACCTACAAGGCGCAGATGGCTGTGTGGTTAAGGAGTTCACTTCGCAACCGCATGGTCTCAGGTTCAGTCCCACTGTCTGGTGGCACCTTGGGTAAGTGTCTTCTACTATAGCCTCGGGCCGACCAATGCCTTGTGAGTGAATTTGGTA